>MU225228.1:579830-592011 GCA_018584345.1 Thuja plicata
CCTTCTTAATACATTACATGTTCTTAATAAACATATCTCTATTTCAATCCCCTTTACATTTTTATATGTACAATCAATTACAATAAACCAAAACCCATCCTTCATTATTTCCATCCATTTTTATATTGTACATCTTTGATATTTATAATCTTTTTCGTAACATTAAACATAGTTGTCCCATCCATTCTGATTTTCCACTAGTCACATATTCTTCTTTCAAGATCTAGGTGGCTCATCCACATTTTTTCAAAATGAAAGGGGTAGTTTTTGTGCCCAGATGAAGGATTAGCTTCTAAAACAATAGGGTAATGATCAGACCCAAATCTGACAAAAGAAGATAAAGAGCAGCAATATTTAGCTAGCCAGTTCTAATAAATAAGGGCTCTATCCAATATACTCTACATATTATCTTTACCTGAGAGTTGTTAGAACAAGTATATTTTATTCCCTGGAGATCCAAATCCATAAGACCTTGATTGTTTATAAAATCTATAAGCTCATTTCTTCCCTCATTTTTGAGATTAAATTCCACCAAATTTTTCCAAGTCGTTTAGGGGGTATTGAAGTCCCCCATCACCAACCAACACTCATCCTTAAATCTTTGTCTTCTTTCAACAATTTTTTTTTCCAATACTTGGATATATTCACTTTAGAATTTGGACCATAAATGTTTGTGATGATCCAACTAAAATTTTCTCTAACATTATACACTCTAACCAAAATCATATTGAAATATTCAAACATAATCTCCCCACATATGGTTTTTTGGTTCCAAAATATAACCGTTCCTCTCAAAGCTCTAGATGAACCATAACTCCTAACCCCTCCTTTCTAGAAAATCCTGATTTTATCCACATTTTCCTTGCACATTTTAGTTTCTTGAACAAGAAAGATGTCCGGTTTGCGATATCTAACCATATTCCTCAAAATATCTTGTTTATGGGGAGAATTCAACCCCCTAATGTTCCAGGATATGATCATAATATTTTAGGGGAAAAAGCCTCCTGTATGGTCTTTTGTTTTCCATCTGCAACATCCTACCTGCTCTCTAGCTCACAACATGCTTTCTCCTATTTTCTTTCTAGACTATTTTTTAGTTTCCCAACATCCACCTTCCTACTTCTGATTTTGATACCATCCTGGGTAAAAGGAGAATCTTGGTTATTCCCTTTGAGCATTTTTTTTGCACTCTAAATGAGGTTTTTAACTTTATCTATTTATGTGCTCTTGGTATTGTTTGAGTTGAAATTTACCCCACATTCATTTGGGTAATCAAAAGCTTCATTCTCTTTTTATATCTTTTAAATGTCTAGGGATGCGGTCATTCAAATAAGATTACATCCCTGGTCGTCTTGCAATTCCTCGTGAATGGGCGAGGAAAGAGTTTTAGTTTGCATGGATAATGCATGGTTTCTATACTCATGGTTGTCTACCTTGGCATCATTTTCCTTACGTTCCCATTCCTTTTCTTCATTATCTTGTTGTTTACCGTGCCATGTTTTCTCCTTTGACTCATCATTGTCTGACATAAGAGACTTGAACTGATTTCCTCCCTTAAGCATATCTAAAGTCTTCTCACACCTTGGATGAGAATTTTGTCCTTCTATCTCACCATCTTCTTTGGCCAAAGTTCCACTGCTCTGATTGAACATATGGTCTATATTACCTAGGCCTGCCTCTACCCTTTCCGTCTCTTGAGAGAATATTTTTTTCTCTTCTTTTCTCTCAATCTCCCCATTACTTAATTTGACCGATTCTTCAGTTGAGCTCTTAGTAGCCAAGCTTTTAGGTCTTCATACTGAATGATTCATTTTTATATCGGTCCTCTTATTCTCTGTCATTCCCTCCTTTTTTTTATAGACCTTGCTCAGGTAATTCTTAGCCCAATGACCCAATTTTTTACAGTTGAAACAAGCAAAGTGAAAAGATTCATATACAACCATTTTATTTCATTTTCCCATTTTAGAGACTAATTTAATAGACATAGGAAGGTCAGTCAACTTACATATATTGACACAAATTGTGGTGTTCACTTGTCTAGATTTGGAAGTCGTAGCCGGATCCAAGGACAAAAGATCTCCAAAAATATTGGCTATTCCTTCAAAGACACATTCATTCCAGTATTCCAGGGGTAGGCATGTCATTCTGACCCAGACTAGGGCAGAGTCCACAAATGTCTCATTCAAATCCATGTTGGGTTTTCATTTTTGCAAGGCTAGGGATGACTTACCCATAACCCAAGGTCCACCATAGAGGGCTTTGGTCATATCCTCTCAGTTGGTAAATTAAAAGGAAAAGAATCCCTTTGGCATCACAACAATATCTACTTGCCCTCGTAAGAACCATCTTCTCTGAATGAACCTTCAAACATTATCTATGTTTGGTCACATCCTAGCAAATTTTCCCACCAGCATAAGATCCTTCAGGGGAATAGAGTGGTCAATCACTTGATCAGGGATAAAGATTGAAAATTTTCCCTTTAATGGAATAGATATTTTGTTCACTTCTGGGAAGGAAGAATTTCCTGATGTTTTTCTCCCAAAAAGTGTAACCTAAGGACGCTTAGGCTGTTTTGACTCCCCATGTTTTTGATCTTCAAAAAGATTCTGAGATCCTCCCCCGGTTCTGGGGAAGAATTATCTCCTCATGGGTCCCCATCTCTCAAAATCCCACTATCTTCCAAAAGCTTTTTTTTCCCACCATCCTCCTGACCTTCTGACTCCAGTGATTCACCAACACCCTGCACTGGAGCACCAACATGCCTACTCACACCAACATGCCTACTCACTCTGCTACCATTGTTCCCACCCCACGCTACCATTCAAAATTTATCTCGCTCCCGCTCCTGTCATTCTTTTCAAGCATATGTGGTTGATCATATATCAAGCATATGTTTTATCATGCTATTGCACCAACACATAGGGGAGTTATCTTAAGAACATTGCATCATCAATTGGGGGTATAATCATTTTAGTTATGCATTTACATTCAAGCATTTCAATTCAAATTTATATTTTAATTCATCATCATTTTAGGGTTGAGTCCCAACCCAATTTTGACTAAGTAAAACCCCTATACAACCCCAAACACCATTTTCCTCATCTAGTGTGTAGATCTTAGTCCAATTACAAGCTTTCGACCTAGACAACAGGTGAAAAAGTGATAAGAAGATAGAGACAAACTTTCACGCAGAGTTTCAACACCAAAAACCTAGATAGGGATGCCTAGGTCACCCTAGGCTTGGGTCATGGGATCTTGGGGTGCCACTAACCTCCTATAAGTTGTTGAAATTCAATAGGAAGTAGACATAATGTCTCAGGGCCTGAGATTTAATTTGAGTGCTCATAAATACACCCTGCAAGTTAGGGACACCCAAGGTGACATAGAAAACCTTATTTAAAATTATATTTTTGTGAAATGTTCCTATATTTATCCCCTTTCCAAATATCATTGGTTCTAAGACGATTTGTTTTACAACTATCTATTTACGCTTTCCATTGAATCTTTCATCTTCTAGGCCTAAATCCTCACATATTTACATTATCATTTTCAACTCAACCAAGGAATGAATGGGTTCAACTTGTGAGCAATAATTTGTAATCATATTTGAGGTTGAGCCAAGTGGATCCACTCTCCTTAGTGTATTCAAAGTGGAAACAAGCCTAGTTTACTTGTTTTCATGCATAAGCTAGTGAACCCTATTTCCCAACATTACATTTTTGTGAACCTGACTCTTCTTATATGCTTCTAATTTTTAGTTTTAGATTAATGTTATGCATGAAATTATCACATATATATGATTTTTTTCCTCAAATTCATGTTTATGCACTTGAATTGATGAAAAAGACATAAAAAGTGCATTTTAGGCACATGTTTTTATTTGATTTTTTTTCATTGCGTTTTCAATTAGATTAGTTTAATGATACATATATTTCATGGTGGTAATAGTGGTCTAGATTCCCTATATCACTATACCCCCTCTCTTAAAGACCCTCCTATCCATGAGGACATTTTGGTGCTAGAAGAGACTATCAACACCTCTTTCAAAGACCTCCCTTCTAGGGATGAGGCCTTGAAGGATGATTTTGATCTTTCTCCTAAAATGTACCTCACTTATGAAGATATTTTAGAGCAAGAGGATGATATTATAAACACATTTCTTAATTTCACTTTGCCTTTACTATAAATAAATGACATCTCTTATGGCGATGAAGCATTTATGGATAATGTTAATCCATCTTCCAATTTTTTTCCTACTCATGATGATTAATTGGAAGAAGAGGAGGATATCATCAACACTTTGCTTGATGCTCTCCTTTCTTGATATCAAACCTTGGAGAACAAAGAACAAAATCAAGTCAATATCATCCATGTTTTAGGTCACGAGAAGCCTAAAATTGTTATCCAGCTCTGTCAAGATGTTCCTCAACCTTAAAACAAACCAATGATTATTGTAAAAGGTGTTAAAAGATTGAATTACCATACAATATCTCACATATAAAATAAATACATAGTTTAATCTTGATAGCAATATCACGATTTGACTTGTGGAAAATATCATCTACTTATCAATCCCTCTCCCGTTATTCTTCACAAAATTTTGGAAAGGAGTATGATATTGTTGATAAAATTCATGACATTTTAGCTAAGATCTCCCTTTGGGAATTGATTGAAACTTTGTTTACATAACATGAGATGCTCCAATAAGCCTTACAAAAATTAGTTAGATCACTTCTACTAGGTCAAATTAGGTAGACATTGTTCTTGATTTTATGCATGAACCAAAGACAAAAGTTGAGTTCCACCAACATGAGTTACCTTCTTTGTAAGTTCAATACCACTGTGAACCCCTCATTATTGATGTCCTTATTAATGGTAATGATGTAAAATGTACTCAAGTTGTTAATGGTCCATATCTTAATTTTTGTAGCATTGACTTGTTGCATAAAATAAAAGTGGATAATTCTCTTATTCAACTTGATTCTATTCATATTCATGCCTTTGGTAAATTGGTAAGATCCCATTAGATACAATCATATTGTTTATAAAAGTAGGACCTAAAATTATAACCAAGTGTATCTATGTCATGCCCAATAATCTCATTTACAACCTTCTTCTAGGTAGACCTTGGACTCATTTTATGCAAGCGATCCCTTCTACCCTTCATTGAAAAGTTAAGTTTATCTACGACAATAATATGTGGAGTTTGGAAGCCAATAAGAACATACAAAGACAATATAAATCTTCTTCAATTTCTTCCATGCTTTCTCCATTACAATAAATGCACCATCTCCTAGTGAATTTACTCCACGTAAAGTTTCAATTTTAGAGAATTAATGGGGACCATTAGACTTCACACCCTCCTTTCTTATAAAAAACAAAGTCCCTAAATTTGAGACTCAAACTTCTTATTGTTAGGAATAATAGTCCACCAACACAATTGAGAGGGGGGGGTTGAATCAGTTGTGAGACAAATGACTAAACATTAAACTTTATAAACAAAAAATTTAGTCCAAATGGTAACACAATAAATTAAACACCATAACACAATCCTTTGTTGTCAAGGAAACCATGTTAAAGGTAAAATCCAAATGGGAATTAATGCCCACAAATAGTGTACTAAGAGTATAGTATCCCTGCTAAAATATTTAGCCTTGTTTGGAGCCTATTAATGCATTATAGTACACAATCCATGTAACAGACATACCCTATTAGGATTCAAGAGAACAACAAGCTCACTACCCAGGCACACTGCCTAAAGAAGGTTAAATCCACCTTCAAGAATTACTATCCAAAATACAAGTGTATATGAAATATAAAATCCAATGAACTGTCTAATAGCAACTGTCTTTGCTTGATTAGTTCCAATGAAGTCTCTTAATCACATCCTCTTCTCTACATCCAACAGACTTTGTACAAACAAGCTCACAACTTCCACACTTCATTGTTACCACACACTCCACAAAAGAAAACAACTTTCTTTTATATAGGTTTACAATAAGCAATTAGGTTGGCCAATTAAGACTTCCCCAATGCACAAATAATTACTTAACACCTTGATAAGATACACATAGTACCTATAACAAGTAAACATCAATTACAATCCATCAAATATAATCCAAGATTCATAATCCACGCTCGTCATCCATAATACACGCTTCATCTCTCAAGTCGGACGCAAACAAGTCTTCTCCAGAACACACGCCACAACTAATGTCACCAAGATTATTGCAACCCAAGAATCATAAAAACATTCCTCAAAATGTCTTATGTCATTCCTCAAGCTCGCATAACATGAATCAATATCAAACACAAATTATCCTCAAAACTCAGAGACTAACTCTGTCACAATTCATTGTCATTGTCTAGTATCCAGCCTTCACTAAAACAACTGTAACTTACTCCATCTGTAAGATTAAGCCAAGTGATATTAGACATAAGATCATAAAACATTGATGTACACATGCTCATCTTTTCATGCTCTAAATAAACCATACAGTACCTGTAAACTTTTGTTAGCCCTCTAAGAAATAGAAATAACCAGTCCGTTTTGTCTCAATAGAAATATATGTTGACATCAGTGACAAAACATGAATGCCAACAATAACAACAAAACCCAATTCCAACACTTATCTTAACACATGTATATATATTTATTGGGCCTCTTTAAACTTCAATCTAGTTCAACCTAAGAGTGAACCATCTCCTCCTTATATTTTAACTCCTAAGCTTGAATTAGAAAAATATTATAGATTTGGTTCAAAAATCCTTTCTAAACATAGATACAATGGACATGGTTTAGGATGTGTGAAAAAAATAATTTAGGCTCATGATAAATCTACATTACACTTATCTATAAAAGTATTATATTTCCAACCTCATCCTTTGTTGATATTCCATCCCCCATTGTCCAATGCATCTATCTCTTCTACATCCAATTTTTTATTAAAAATAGATAGCATTTAGTTTGACCTTCTTCATGCAAAGTTTGTAACCCAACCCAACCAAAGAATGAAATGTAGATAAGATCTTAAGAATTATCCTTTTTGTATGTATCATCAACTCCATGATCACTGTTGGAAATAATGGAATGGTGTGTACCGAGAGGGGAGGGGTGAATCGGTACCCTTAAAATTTTTATCGCTTAACCTTAATCCTTTTAGTAATCAATTGCTTGTATTACCAACCATATATGATTTTCTATATTTATGCATGTAATATCAATTCATAAACTCAATTAGCATGTAAACATTCATAGAAACATTCATGAAATGTATTAACACATGACACAAGATTTGGTAACACAGAAAACCCCTGTTAGAAGATAAAAATTGCGGTGGGGATGAAACCCACAAAGCTTCACTATCTGCAGAATGGAAGGGGTCGGTTAAGGCTTACAAGTTTGATCACTTCTGATGATCTTACCCTATTAGGAGTAACATGTAGAGACTGGTTAAGGTCTACTCTATTAAGAGCTTTAGCAACACTGTTTAGTGTGCACTTGGTTAAGAGATTTAAAAAGGATTATTAAATCCACCTTTCTCAAGGATTTCTTCTATTTCATACACTTGTTAGAATGTAGTCAAATATATTCATTGACCTGAGTATATGCAATCTATAATTGTTGATTATAGATCCAACAAAGTTCACATGTATAATTATCACCTATAGTGATTGATAAATACCTCTGTTTTGCTCGGTAGCCTTGGATCTTTTTCTTGATAACTGATTTCATCTTTGGCTGTTCTTCTGCATAAAACTCTATTTCTAATCCATAGAAGTGTATGCGGCTAGAATCATCATTACACACATGTGTTCTAATTGATTACACATATATTTATACAATGAGTTTTACCTAAATGAGTTTCATGCATAACAATGATAACTCTATGCTCAAGCTTACATGTGTGTCCTTTGTTTCCTTTTTAAGCTTATCTTGGATAGATTTTCTTCTACAAAGTTCTACATAGTTTGTAAGTGCCTCTAGATCCAATGTCCTCAGATCACAGGTTGGTATCTCAATAATCTCATCCAATGTAACTGAATTCTTATTATTTTTCTTCTTCTTCTTGGATAGAGTTGTGGAGGGACCAGTATGCAGTACCATAGAAAGTTCCTTTGCTTGGTCAGATGTGCTTGTTGAAGGCTTTGGAGTATGTGTACCTTTATCCTATAGCTTGGTGTCTAACTATCAGTTGGGAGTGGACGTCTCCACATTAACCTTAGCCTTATATGTAGTATCTCCTTTGGTATCCTTAGGAGTGGCATCACTTTGCTTCTCTTCCTCACCTTTATCTTTTTGTTCTTCTCATGTTTCTTTCTTTTCTCCATCTGTTATATTTTTCTCTCCATCTATATTCTACTCATCAGATGTGTTTTTTGGTTCCTCTTCACCCTTATCCTTGGGTATCCTTGCATCAGGCTCGGGTGACTTCTTCTTTTGTGAGATAATATTGATAGCCTATATCAATAATGACATTTGGCCTAGTATATTCACCTGTGCAGCATCTGTAGTTGTATCTTGTTCCTTGGGCTGCTCAGAGGTAATAATAATATCTTCATCTCCCTTTTCCTCATCTGTAGGTTCTTCTCCAGTAATATCAATGATAGTATTATCGGTGAATGTTTCATCTGCAGTATCCATATCCTTTTTAGCTTCTGTGTTCAATGTTTCTTCATTAACATCCTCACCATCATTTATAATAATGTGTTATGGGCTCAGTTTAGCCTAATATTCTTCATTGTGAGGCTCCAGGGTAAGAGCTAATAGTGGCTTGGGGCTTGAATCCTCCTTAGGTGGCTTGATGATTTTATTCCAGATATCATCACTTTCTTTGTCAAGCTCAATTAGTTTTCCCTCTAGTACTTTTTAGGCTCTTAATTTTGTTAAGAAATTTTGTGAATGCTTATTCATCATTTCATCAATTTCTTCCATCTTGGACTCGGGTGGCATAATTGAAACTAGGGATCATTCCCTTATATATTTTTCTTCCTTTAGTGCATATGTCCACCTTGCTGAAATTCTTTCAAGAAGTTCTTGTGGCATCATTTTTTATCAAATTGGATAGGCACATATTTGTATGCAATCATTGCCTTAATGATGGCTTCTTCAATCTTATTCTAATCCTCGGTGTTTAGAGTTAACCATTGTCTAACCTTAGGATCTAATATGCCACCTAATTTGGTGATTGATGCAGCAATTCAATCAATTGTTTTTAGAAATTTACTCTTTACAGGTTGTTCTTCCTGTTTAGTATCTTCTATATCTTCCTTAGTTTTTATGAATTTTCCTTTTTGATGGTGCTTGTATCCCAGTTTGAGGATTTCTCTTGTAAGTTCTCACTTGTCCTTTCTTTACCGGTGATGCACTTACATTTTTATTTGTCTGACTTTTATTCCTTGATGCAGTTGTAGTCCTTGGTTTCTTTGCTAGTCGTGGTGGTGCATCAAACTCTATAGATTTAAAGTCACTCAGTTATTCTTCTTCACCGATGGGTGACTGTCCCTCGGTGTCGTCCTTTTGTTCAGACTCTTCATCATTTACCGACAACTTCTTCTTAAGTTCCTTTACCATTTTATCTTTCTTTCTATTAATTTTCTTCACAACTAAGCCTATTTTTAATCTTTCCTTGGCTTCCTCATAGGTTCCAAACCTAGGTTGTGACTTGTCCAATGGTTCATTTAACAATGATTCAATAGCATTGGTGGCTTGATCTATGTTGACCTCATATTCAAGTGGTTCTAACCATGTTGTCCTTGATACAACTGGTTTTGTAAAGGTGTTATCAGTGTCCACCATAAAATAAATATCAGTCTTATACTTTTCTACTAGTTGTTCTGGTATCCTCATTCTTTTATGCATTCTTTCCTTAAATCCAGTAAAGTATTTATCCATAACGAATGTAAAGTTATCACCTAGTGACTTGATGAATTCACTGATTTGAATGGTCACTGGTCGGGTAGTATCCCAGTTTACATTACCGATGGATGGAAAGAAGTTATAGAAATAGAAAAATGTACGCATTAGAAGTGATCTGAACTTACATGAATTGGACTTTGTAGACCTGATTGTCCCCATGTTTTCATCTAACTGATTTAGTAGAAGCTCAGATAGATCTAATTGTAGACCCTTCTTTAAAATCTTATGGGCAGTGTCAACTGCTCCACATGCTATGTTTTTTAACTTATTGGATTGGTATATCTTGTATCCTAGTACACATGCACCAAATAGTTCTGTATCGGTGATGGTGTTAACCTTCAATCCTCTGTTATCTCATACCGCACCTGTCATCTTCTCAATCTCAGGTTGAGGAGGATGTTTAAGTGCCTTGGCCTTGTCGGTTATAGGATAACCGGTCACAACGTGTATCACATATTTGGTTTGTTTTGGCTCATCTAGCCACATTTTTTGGTCATGCACTCTGCTCAACACTATCTAAATCCACTCGGTTTTAAACTCCCTCGGGAACATTAGGGAATTTTTCATCCCTTTGGCCTCAATTTGTTTATGTTCCTCCTTGATGCTTTCGCTTGTGCAAATCTTCTTGTAAGATTTCTTGACCTCAAGATCTCCTATCTCGGTGATCTTGAAATGTATGTATGAACATACATCCTAGGGTTTTAGTAAAACCCTAGGTGGAATTCCAGAGAACACACCAACATTGTCAAGTTGCGAAGCAACCTCTAGATAGATTTTGTACTTAGGTTAGTGGAGTTCTTGATCAGATTAACCTTCTTCTCTTTGGTGTTCTTGATCTTGGTTATATGGGAAGTGTTTTCTATCATTTTTGATAAATTAGGGCTTTTCCCGTAAAAAACTATGAGCTCGGTGATGTTACTTACTTAACCTTCTGAAAGTTGTGATTCCATTTGAATGTTGTGAATTTGCTGGTTAAACGCTTCTACAATCTGGTCGCTCTTTGCTCTATTTTTCTTCACTTCTTTGCTCTATTTTTCTCCGCTTCTTTGCTCTAAATCACTATTGAATGAAATGAAGTCTCCATCATCCTTTTATAGATGGTGCCCTAAGTGGCACAATTAATGCTCTACCCACTTGTCGAGTGTCGAAGATGAAGTCGCTCGGGTGACATGCCAACTTTATTTTTGGTGAAAACATGATGCTTGGGGCATGTGTCAACTCATTTCACTTTTCACACGTTCACTGACAGATCACGGTATATGGAAAAGACAACATTGTCTTTTTATTACCGACGATGTTCAGTTTACACAAGAAATTTAGCTTTTGTGTGTTAACTGATGATTCTCGGTAAGCATTGACAACATATCTTTATAAGTACACCAATGCTTTTTGGTATGCATTAACCGACGAGATTGAATTCATAGAATCATAAAAATTAATACCATAGAGCATATTTAATCATTCTAGTTTGGAATTTTTAACTATGTATAATGGAATTGATGTAAAGTATAACTTAGTATAGTGCAGTTCCATACTTGTTCATCTTAGGTGGGGGTGGTGATGTCACCAGATCCATTAGATAAGGTTTCACCAATTGCATTTCTTGATCCAGCATCATTAATGTTTGTATCTTTCCTCCACATTTTGTTTCTCATCTTCCTGATGTCTTCAATGGTATTGCCATTGGCAAAGGTGCTTGTCTCTGTCACTCGGTCTCTGTAGTCCTTTCTTAGATGACCAAATTTATGATAGGGTAAGCATTCCATTCTGGGGTTAGTCTAGCTCCCAGACTTTCTCATACAATTTCTCATGCATTTTGCAACTATGTGTCCATATCTACCACATGCTGTGCAGTTTGTGTTGGAGATTTGATTCTGAGAGTTGATTGTTTGTATGTTTGTCATTGATGACAACATATAATACATAGTAGTAATTCTGTATGAACTTATCTAAATGATGAAATGAAGACTTGCGTGGATAGATACATGTTTTTGACATGTTTATTATGTTATGTTCATACATGCAGACCCAGATATGATGTTTCAGTAAAGTTATACAATTCTGTTATTAGCAGTTACAGTTTTGGAAGTATAACGGTTTAGGGCCAACATATATAACGTGTTTCATGAGTTGCACCTATCTTCAGGATATGTGTGTGTATATGCATGATTAATTATGAGTTGATGATATAAATCCAAAGGCACCAAATGTGTTTCAAGATGATTGCAAAGTTATGGTTAATTTGGTGAGGCCGACTCAGTG
>MU225228.1:636657-651005 GCA_018584345.1 Thuja plicata
TGAATCATCTTCCTTATACTCTCCTTCTTCTATTTGGATTTCATTTTCTTTTGTTTCACCTTCTTCCATTTGGATTTCAATTTCTTTCTCATTCATAACTTCTTTTCCCCATTCCTCAGGATCCTCTATTTATGAGCCTATCATTGGCTTTGTATGTTTCAACTTCACACTAGTTTCTTGTTCCTCTTTCTCTTTTTGCTGTCCTTCCCTGGCTTTGCTACTGACTTCTTTAGTTTTTCTCCCTACAGGAATCCATTTCTGAGTTTTTTTATGGATTACTTTCTCCGGGCATTTCTTTGCCCAGTGACCCACCTTTTTGCAATGGAAGCACACAAAGGGTATAGTTTCATATTCTATAGTTTGTTCCCACATGCCCAACTTAGATTTTAGATTTATTTTTTCTGGCATATCCTTATCCTGCATTATCCCAACACAGATATGAGCATAGGTTAGCCTCCGTCTCGTCGCTGTCACATTGTCTATCGACAAAAGTTCTCCAAATGAACTAGATATCCCAAAAAATATATCTTCCAGCCAATATTCAAGAGGCAATCCATGTATCTTTATCCATAAAGGAACCTGTCGAATGGTGTCCTCCTCGAAGACAAGATTCAGACTCCATTTTTGAAGAATAAGAGTATTTTTCCCAATCAGCCATGGCCCGCTGCATAGAATATTCATTATATCTTCTTCACAAGAGAAGAAGAATGACATACAACCCTTAGCCATTGCTACCACCTCTACCTGTCCTTTCAAAGCCCATTTCTGGGACACAAAAGCCCTAACCACTTCGATTTTAGGTCTAACTCCTAAAAATCTACCAACCAGCGAATTTTTCATCCTTGCTATAGAAAAATCAATGGTCTGGTCTGGGATTTCAATGGCAAAGCTTCCTTGAGAAGGTATTGAAATGTTCTTCACTGAAGGTAAATAAGATTTACCTGTTGGTTTAACGCCAAAAAGGGATGCCCATTTCCTTGGTTGCCCCAGCCCTGCTCCCAGTCTGGGACCCCCTCCTGGGTCCTCTAGCATTTGTCTCGCATCAGGATTGAGTCCTGTGATCTCGATGTCCTTTCCATCATCTCGCTTGCTGTGCTCAGAGGATCCTACCTCCTCCCGAATACTCCCACCCAAATTCAAAGTTGAATCTGGATGCTCCTGCTCCCTCTCCCGCTCCATCTGGCAAACTCGTTTCTTAAGTCCATTTGTTAAAGCTTCATATTCAAAAATGTTGTTTGTATATGGGAACAATAATTTGTAAGACTTAGGGATTGTGTACCCATGAGGAGAAACAAACAACACACCAGCTCCTGAGCCATTTTTTATAAAAGATCCATCAAAGAACATCTTCCAAGATCTTTCAGTCATATACATAAGATGCTCATTTGGGAAGTCAACTTGAATAGGTGCATTATGTTTTTATGGGAAATTAGCCAATTGATCTGCTATAGCTTGTCCTTTGATTACTTTTCTCTCAATGTACTCAATGTCAAATTCTGAAAGTATCATCATCCATTTAGCAAGTCTACCTGTGAAGGCAGCCTTACTGAGCAAGTATTTGAGTGGATCTATTTTTGCTATGAGGTGTATAGCATGCGCAAGCATGTAATGTCACAACTTTTGGGAAGAAAACACAATAGCGAGGCAAGCTTTCTCAATACTAGTGTAATTAACCTCATATGAAACAAGAGTACGGCTAATGTTGCATATTGCTCTTTCTTTCCCATTTTCATCAAGTTGAGCAAGTAATGCCCCCAAGGAAGATTTTGTTGCTGAAATGTATAAAATAAGAGGTTTCCCTGGGATAGGAGGCATTAAAATAGGAGGATTGGCCAAGTACTTCTTAATTTGATCTATGCTCTTTTGACAATCCTCATTCCAAATACATTTGACTCGTTTATGCAAGTTCTTATTGAAGGGTTGAGCTCTATCTGCCAATTGTGAAATAAATCTCCTTATAGATTGAAGATGTCCTTGAAGACTCCTCATTTGACTAATATTTTTAGGAGGTGGAATGTCAAGGATTTCTTGAAATTTTTCAGGGTCAACCTCTATTCCTTTTGCTGAAACAATGAATCCAAGTAACTTTCCGGAGGTGACTCCAAATGCACACATTTTAGGATTTAACCTTAGCTGAAATTGTTCCATGCGATCTAGAATTACTTCCAAATCATTTAAGTGTGTATCTCTTTGTTTAGAATTAGCCAAAGTGTCATCTACATAGTCTTCCATATTCTTATGCATCATATCATGAAAAATAGTTGTCATAGCTCTTTGATAGGTAGCTCCTGCATAAAAATGTGTGCATAAATGTTGACACACTTCTATGAATAATTCCATCCAAGGTTTCTCAAGAATGAGGCCTCAAAGATCGATCCATAGCTCTCTAGTCATGGAGTACAAAGGTTTGAAATGGAGGCTCTCAGATTGACCAAAGTAAAGAAGAGATAACAGCTAACACTGGAGCTATTTGGAACAATAGAGGAATGACTATCTCTACAATTACAAACTTGGAACTTGATTTTGGAGTGAGAGTGATTTCTCACAGGTTCTATCAGTCAAGCCGACTAGATAGTGTTTCCTGTACAGCTGTGGACTAGGCATGGAAGATAGTAAAAAAGAATCACACCTATGACCTTGCCGAGCTGCAATTGACACAACTACCTGAGAAATTACTATCAATTAGGAAATCCAAAAGCTCATCATGTAAGTTTGGATATTTGTTAATGTGTATATTTTTCTATATACAAAAGTCATTTCCTACACTAGGAAATATTGTCTGGAAAAAGGACAGACCCATCACTTTACAGATTAGTGAATGTATTCAACAATTAGGCAACAATTTCAATGGTATTATGGGAAGTTATTTTGTGGAATTCAAAAAGAGAATGAGGTTGAGGACCAGAATTCCCAATTCACTTGTGGAGAAGCACTATGATGAGATATGTTTCTTAGTGGATACAGACTACACATATATTCAGGCTGTGACACCTAGGGTATCATGGATGGAGCCATTTCCCAATGAAGTTAATATTGATGAAGCATCAGTAGCTATCACATCACTCCTAGCAGAGGAGATTGATACTAAAGCTAAAAGATTCAGAAATTTTGATGAAGCAAAGGCAAAAATTTTGATGAATCTTAAGGCAGGAACCATGGAAAGAAAAAGGAAAAATATTGTGAAAAATCTGAAAAAGATGGTTGGCTTGCCGAGTGATGAAGAGCTAGAGGATGCACCTCTAGACATATCTACTAGACAAGGAGAAGATGCATCTGAGGAACAAGAAGTAGTAGTTAGTGAACTTGAAGAAGAGGTCACTGCTAAGGCAAAAGGGAAGAGGCCAACAATAGCAAAGATAACAAAGCCGAGTAAAGCAAAACCTAGGGTTACCCCTTCCATTGCAAATTTTCCAAGGACAAGGGCATCTACTGCCACATCACCAGTAGAACAGACTAAAGTCTATGCAAAGAAGATTCGAGAAAGTAATTCTGGATCGAAGACTAAATTAGCAACAAAGGCTGTGCCAAGCCTACAAGTTAAAAGACCAAGAAGAAAACTGCATTTGGATCCAGGAAGTGATGAGGACATGACTGAGACTGATGAACCCAGAAACATACCAACAACATCATTCAAGAAATCTACAGATATTGATGAGGTATGTGAAAACTTGAGAAATTCTGCAGGGTTATCTGGTTTTAAGTTTATAAGGTATGAAAAATTGAAGGTAGGAGACAAACATAAGGTTCAGGAAGCTCTCCTAGACATGATGTTTAATTTCAAGTTAACCCCTAAAGCAATAGGAAACAATGTGCCGAGTGAGTTGTATGAATTTCTATCTGGAAAGTGGGAATTTGCACTCACAACTGAGAGACAAATTAGGGAAGGCACTTTAGCTCAAGTCATTCCTGAGCTAACCAAGAAACACAGAGAAAAATTTGTTGAAGAGTATAAGCACAAACTTCTACCTAAACAAAGAGGTTATGCTATTTTGAAGAATGACATTGAAGGGATAGTACAATAGAGTACTAGTATTTGGAAGGAAGTTTTTGGACTGATTATTCCAAAAGAAAAGAGAACTGATGAAGGAACATCTGAGCTGAAGGATAAGGAAACTGAATCCATAGATATCAACAGTTCACATTTTAACTAAGTCTGAGAAGACTAGGACAGATGCACAAGATCAATCAGAGACAATTAACACTGTTGATCTGACTATTGACAGTCCAATTGATGAATCTAGCAATCTAGATGCCAAGGGACTCAACTATTGATTCACCTATCAAGGCAATTGAGGCTGAAGAAGAGAAGAGTATAGAAGAAGAAGAAAGAAATCAAAAGAAATTTGAGGATAAGGATGCTGAAGATGAAGCAAAAAAGGAGAAAACAATTGAACACGAGGTAATTGTACATCATTCACCTATTTTAGAGGTTATAAAATCAGTGCTAGATAGTAGTGAGGAAATAAAAGATACTAACAGCGAGCCTAAAGAACAAGAGGCAATGCAAGTGTTGGTTGATCTACCACACTCTGCATCATCAACTCCCACTGGAACCAAGACAAGAAGTATGCCTGATTAACAAACAATTTTGACTGAACTTAAAGATGCAATGGTGTCAACTACTGAATCTGGAAAAGGTATTGTAGAAATGAAGCCGGGTAGTAGTTAACCTAAATTCAAGAGGATGAAATTTATGAGGAAGAAGTCTTCAATTATAGATGTCACATTAGATGAATTTATTGTGATTACACCATGGGATCCCAATGTTTTGTCTTGTGAACAGATTGAGACTCTTTAGGAGTTACTTAAGAGGAAGAAAAGACAGGAGGAACTGAAAAGGGAGCAAAAGAAAAAGCAAGTGTTACATGACATAAAAGATATCTTTGTAAAGGCTTTTGACATGGAAGATGAGAACCCTCAAGCCCCTATTCTTGAACAGCTAGTTCACATTGTACAAAAGGTAAATGATGACAATATTGAAGCCAACGAGAAATTGTTGCAATGGTCTGAGAGGAAATTCGAGAACAAGGTACTTGCGAAAATCTCAGGAGAGATTGCAGTAAAATAGGTTGAACTTTCTTCTCTGGTAGAAATTTTAGGAGTTGCAAAAAATGTCTATTCATTGTATAAGAGGTTATCTGATGTTGAATTCTTCACAAAGGATAATCAACAAGCTTTAGAGAAATTGCAACTAGACCTAAAGTCAACTGGAAGTTCACTAAGTATGGATGCTAGCACTAGCTCCTTACATTTCAATAGGCTAACTTATGCACAAAGGAGGATAGCTGAGCTCATGGATGAAGATGGTCAGATTAGGACCAAGTTGATTACTATTCAGACAAGTCTGATACCTCATCTGGAGGTCATTCAGAAAGAAATTTCATCTGCAAACAAATTTATTAAGAGAGACTCTCATCTCTCCACTACAAAAAGCTTAGTAAGTCTAGCTACCGATCTAGAATTGAAAATAGAGGTTATGAAGTTTGTCAAGGACAGTTGTGACTCTGCATTTGAGTCTACCTTAAAACTTCATAAATAGTTTTTGGACAAGTATAACTTGACCCCACCAGTAATCAGTGACAAAAACAAGGGGGAAACTGATAGGACTGACAAGGATACATCATAAAGGAGATCAGTACAGGTATCCATGTAAATTTTTTTTTTTAAGGCATGTATACTATGTAAAGTTTTGTATGTAGTATGATGTACATTCCTAGGGGGAGTATAGTGTGTACTTAGGAAATATTTTGGATGGAATGAATTGTAATGATAAGTGTGTTTTTTCCACTAATATCAAAGGGGGAGATTGTTAATCCCTAATTTCTATTGATGATTAGTGACCCACACTTAGTCATTTACTTAGGCAGTTTTAGTTGGTTATCACTGTGGCCGAGCTAAACATTGAAGGCTGAGCAACATTGCCGAGCAAGTTTTAGGTTGCCAAGTTACATCATGCCGAGTCGAGTAGAATATTAAGTGCCGAGCATCAGAGATGTTTAGTGCCGAGCAGAACAATTTTTGCATACATGTCAGGATTAATTCAAACTTTGATGTAAACAGTTTAGGCCAACTTGTATGAGATCTGAGCCGACATTTGTACGCATTTAATATTTGTCTACTGAGTTAATTTTGCATTTAATTGTTTTATACTATGCATGGCTTAGAGCCAATCAAGAAATCAATATGCATTAGAGGTATAAATAATAGATCTTGATCGTTGATCTAGATCTCACTGCCAGATCCGAAAGGATATAATAAGATGGCTTCTAACCCTAAAATAGAGAGTGTGTGTAAGAGCAAGAGATATACAGAGAAGGGTTGTATGTTCATGAGAGATGAACAGTAAGTCATTTTGAGAAGAAGCCTAGATCAAGCAAAATGATAGAGAAATGAAAATCAGAGTAAAGACATATCAGATTGAGAGATCACAAAAGTTATTGAAAAGAGAAGATCCATCATCAACATCTAAGTGCATAATGAAGGATAACTACTTGGAACATTCTAATAGGTGTATTACGTTAAATCTCTTAACAGAGTGGTTTTAGCAGACCGTTTCAAATCTCTTAGCCGAGTGCTTACTTTACTGTAAGTTGAAATCCTTTAACAAGGTAGATTGTAATGATCTTTAGTTCTTAATAGAACATACCTTTAACCAGGTAGATTTCATATTACAATAAAACTTTTGTAGCCCTAACAGGCACACTTTATTGCTGCAATAGTGAATATTTTGTGGGTATCATCCCCACCCCAGTTTTACCTATTTGGGTTTCTAGGTTACCAAAATTCTATGTTATGAGTTTCATATTTGATGTTATGGATGCTATTTGATGTTAGGTTAAATTCATATATGTATGAATGTGGATAATTTTGTTTTAAGTGGTTTGATTTGAAGATCTAATTCACCCCCCCTCTTAGTATCTTACTTTCCCATTCTTGTACTTCCAATAGGTTAGGACCTATTCCTTGCTTGAAACAGTGCATCTTTTATGAATGATCTCTTCTTAGTGTTAAAACATGTGTAATCCTTCACAAAGAATCCACTTTTTTCCTATAAATAGGGAAGGTGTGTATCCTTAGTATCATTCCCCTTTAAAAATTTTCATCTTTATTAAATACCTCCTTTTGAAGGCAAAAATCATTAGGCAATGATATATACCTCCATTTAATAAAGTTCCCCTCAAAAGGATTCCTTTACACTTGTTGCAAGATATATTTTTACAACTACCTCTTCCTTGCCTCAAAATAGCTATGACCTATTTGGGTTGGATTGCATGTACATTATTGTTTAAATTATGTCTCCTTGGTGATGAAAGTGTTTATCCTTGTTTTTTTCCCTTAAGATGTTAACATAGTCCTATCTTGACCTCTAAGGGGTGTGCAAATATGTGGTCTCCTTGTTCCTAATGTTACAGGATTTCCTCAAGACAACTTGATTTGTTTGGTTATCCTTATTCAAATCTTTTCAAGATGAGTTGAGTAGCATAACATAACTTGTTAGACGATTTAACTTGTCCTTGGCATTATAATATTTTAGGATGACTTGACTAGCATAACACAACTTTCTAGGACATTTAACTTATCCTTGGCATTGATATTTCAGGATGATTTGAGTAGCATAACACAACTTGCTAGATTATTTGACCTTTCCTTGGTATCATTTCCAAGATAATTTGACTAGCATAGCACAACTTTCTAGCTCAAGGAATTCATGTTCCTTTCTCTCTCTTCCATGAACCCATAACATAATGCACTTTTCTAGCATTAGATCATGGTATCTTCTCCCTTTGGTTTTTGTATGTCCTTTTTCTTTCTATAAGTGCACATGTTTTCTTGCAATAACATGTCAAGAATGGTATTTGTGGTTAAGACATTTTGATTATTGAGATCTCTTTAACTAGCTGACTCAGAACATTTTTTTTTAGTACTAACATTGCTTTATTTGTGTCGATTTAAAGGTTTATTCTATGGATTGATATGATCATATTCTAAGGGACTTTTTCCCTCAGTTTTATCCTATCACTAGTTTTTCTTGCTCTTAGATGTTTTATCTATTCCTTTCTACTTTATCGTGAGTAGGATTGTAAGGTCCCACTCCAATAAAGTGGGTGTTAAATGTACTATCGTAAATTGTACACCTTTAAGTAGGGTATCCAATTTCACACTCTCCTAACACTTATTTTAGTATTTCTCATTCCTATATGCATTATAGGACCTTTATTGATTTAAATTAATATTCCGAGTCTTCTTCCACTTTAATAAATCAACATTATTTTGGCCTTTAATTCTAGGTATGCCATTTATCTTGTATCATTTTAATTTATTATAAATCCTAACCCATTTTAAATTTCAAGCAATGTTTCCCACATCTAAACATCATATATTTCCATAAAAATGTATTTTTGGTATGTAGACCCTATTATCTCGCATTTAAAGAAAACTTTAGTGGTGAATATTTGCCAATTGGAAAATATTTTGTGTTGACATTTTGAAAATGGTGAATAATTCAGGACTGAATGGGGTGGCCATTTTCCCCCAGATTTAATTTTTTTTGGTCAAATGCATTTCCATTCACACATTTTTTTAATTAATTAATTGTATCAATATAAATATTTCACCATTAAAATCTACATTTTCTAAACAGTCTATTTAATATTGCCACCTGCAATTTCAGAAGCCTATTGTAACTGACGACCATAATTTTCCAAAAGCAATAAAAAGTTCTATTTGCATGAGGACCCGATTCCCCTAACATGTTTTGGAAGAGTGTCTTAAGTCACTGTAATATTCACCAATTTTATTTTAAGTTCATCCCAATGGACCATCCATAAACCACCTATAAAATTACAACATATATATTTTTGTGGAGGTTTTATTCGCCCTACATTTACATAAGATGCATTATAATTAAGTGGGATTCGCCAAATACTTGTATACTATTTAAAATTATTGATGAATTTGACAAATATGGATTGGTATAAATTTAATCAAATATTAGATTTATTTTTACATAATTTGGTCAGTTCTGAGCTCTCCATTCATATCAATAGCCAAGTTTCAGACCAGGAACAAGCACTTCTGCATTTGTGATTGCTACTGCTACTCACTGAGAATCTAAATGTAAGTGATCATTTTTTTTAGTGTCATAATATTTTTCATCTCAATATGTTTGAAATTTTGAGTTCATTCTTATTGACTGGGGAGACTTCAGACATCTAGATTGTAGGCCCTATGGTCAATGAATGATATAGTCTATTATTTCTTTATAATCAAGTAGATAGTTTTTTGTAGCCTTTATTCGTTGGAGATATAAAACAAGAAGAAGGGTAAGATGCTTGAATGTGGTGAAGGCCATGAGAGGCCAACAAAATGCATAACCTTAACTTTAACTTCATACTTTGGTAAAGTTTGTGGTCAAAACAATGAAGGTGCAACATCACAACTACAAGATTCACAACCTACACCAAATATTGAAGAAGGTGGCAAACCTGATATCTCTGATGATGATGAACTTGAATAATATTTTTTTGTCGATATCCAGGGTAGTGCACATGAGATAATTGACTTGGGTGACAAAGACAATGTCGGAGATGATGATGATGTACATAAGGGGAAAATAAAATCCAAATAAAAATGGGTCGAGAGTGAGATATGTCAAGGAATTTTTAAATTGATTGGGTGTCAAAATATCCATTCATCAAACTAGTTGAGAATCAAAATAAAGGCCTCCCTCTAATAGAATGCAGGTGTAATATTTGTAGTTGGAAACATAAAAAGGAAAAGAGATTGCAGCTGAAACTTGACACCATAGAAAAACATATCGGTAAAGTTTATGAAAAACAAATCATAGATGGAATTGAAAAACTAGTGATAAGATGGAAAACAAAGGAGAAATGTCAGCATGTTAAGATTTCCTTAGAATATAATTCACATTTGAAAAGACAGACAAAGTTTACTGAATATAAAGGTTATATTAAAGCTATTTGTGGAAAAGCAATGACAATAAAACAAGTGGGAAAAGTTGTTCAATTAAGTGTTAATTTTTTATATTTTGAGAAGAGGGTGTGCTATGATAGACTACCTAGGAATGAGTGTTTTAATAGACTCTTTGAAAGTTCCTAACTATCCTAAAATTCATTGGTCAATGAATAGTGGATGGGAATGAGAAAGTTGTCTTGTTGTGGTTGAAAATTAAGATATAAAGGAAAAAATAAGATAGTCAAACTTTATTGAATTATCTTTAGACAAAGTTACAACAATAGATAATATGTCTTGGGTATGCATGCATGTTTATATTGTACAAAATCATGTCCTCCAACCTCATCTACTATTTGTTGCTAAAATGAAGGAGAGTGCGATAACAAAAACTCTATTTGAAGAAGTTAAGAGTTCTTTAACTGAATATGGAGGTATGGATGACTTGATTGTTGGAAATAATAGGTATTGAGAGGGGGGGGGGGGGGAANGGGGGGGGTGAATCAGGACTAATAAAAATTTTAGAATTTTCCCTAAACCCTTAAGAAACAAAAAAAGAAACTTCCAAACTAATAAGCACATAACTAGAAGTGTAATGAAAAAGTGCAATGAATGAAAAGAGAATACATCCAAACACATAACACTCAGATTTTTATTGTGGAAACCCTTGATTAGAGGGAAAAACCATGGTGGGGATGACACCCATAATCTTCTCACTGTAGTAGAAAAGAGTGCTTTGGTAGGATCTTACAATATTTCACTTTCTAGGTGACTCACCCTATCAGGAGTGACTGATACCTTGGTAGATGTATCTAAAGTCCTATTGCATACTACCTTGTTAAAGGATTTAATGCCACTATTACAATGTTCACCCTGTTAAGGGATTTACAATAAAAGTCTTGTGAGAGACTACGCAATTAAGGGATTTAACTTGTTGAAACTATTAGGAATACAAAAATGAAATTGACCTATAATATGCACTCCTAAATGCTAATCAGATCCTTTGATGCTCTATTCTTTCTCTGAATCTAATCCTGAATCTTCTCTAAAATTTTCTCTTAAATCATTGTCCAAGTCAACAATACTTCAACTGTTCGTCACCAACAACATTACTCATTACATATACACAATAGCACCAGCTATCATCTTATATCCTTTCACCTTCGATTGCAAACCTAATTAGGGTTTTTGTTTCCCTCCAAAATAGTTTTAACAATCATAAACAACTCATTGAAACATCAAATTCTATCACTTCGTCCATAACAATCTTCAAGTTGTTTTCTCCAATGTGTAATATTCCTTAAATATTATTTGTTAGAAAATGTATTGGATACATAATCAGATTTGTACACAACTACCAATAAATTGAATTATTCAACTCTTGAAATAGTGTACTATGTTTTTCATTATGTCCAAATTCATTGAATCTTGAACCGTCATAACCGCTTTGACCAATTGAACAAAATTATTCAATAACCTTTACTTTTACCTGTTCTCTCAACTGACTGGTTGGTGGTATCTTAATTTATGCTTTTACCGGTGTGACCTAAGTGGCGTGGTCACAAAACTTAGTATACTTATTATCTTTGAACCTTCCAATGTATCGATAACATACTTGACTTCCTTAACTGATTTGACCTTCACATGTTCTCCTATTCACGTGTATGTCTTAACTTCTAGTTACTGATTGGTTAAACTATCTACGGGTTGGAATATCTTCATGTACTCACACAAAAATTTCTTACTTATGTAATGGTTTTCCAGAAATGACAACCATACTCTATAAGATCGTCATAAATGTCATCTATCAACATTTTGATATCACCATTCTCCCCTTTGTCATTGATGACAAAACAACTTGTTCAAAATTTCAAAACTTCAACTGATACTCCATGTCTTCTTACATACTCCCCCTGAATCTACAACTCCATAGATTAAATAGTATTTCTACTATATAATCCCCCTTTTTATCTACTTATATACTACCCTTTTTTTGATAATAATGCCAAAAACTATGATAAAAAATTTATATACAAGGGTATTTATACTTTAGAGTTTGTCAAAGATAGTCTTAAAATGTACCTTTATAGTGGAAAGTGAATGCTCCAATGACTCTTTAAGTGATGTCAGGACAATATGATGACCATTTATGCTTGAAGCCAGATCTTCCATACTATCAATTGTACTCATATATGGAGTACCTATCAACACTTCAAATTTATTAAGATAAGACGGTATAATGTCCATTTATGGAATCATAAATCCTTTTAGTTCTAGAAATGTCATCCTTATCTTTTCCTCCTCTGCCTTAGGTTCCATTTCCTTATGTATCAACTCTTTCATTTTTGCATTGTGATCCATCATGGAACTATTTAATGGGTCCAATTGGTTGACAAGTGTAGCCAACTCTTTTTTCTAGTTCTCCCTTATTTGACTTGATCTTTGCAGTGAAGTTGGTCAGAATAGATGTTCTGTTAAATATATGTCCAACCTTAAGTAATTATTCCTTGAGTTTCTTAACTAGTTCATATAATCAAACTTTCTCAAGTGTAATCCCTGTAGTAGTTTCTCTATCATTTCCTTCTCCAATCTCTTCTATGCTCTCTTAATAATCTCCTCTTCTAAGTCATGATCTAAACTAGTAATTGCATCAAATAGGGTTTTGAGTTGATCAATCATAGATTCTTCTTCATCACATTAGGTACTAGATTAGAAATTTAAAAATGGTTTTCCTCAGTATTTTGGTTTTTTACTTCTTCTGCTTAATTCTTTTCTTCTCAGCCTTCTCTGCCAAATTTCTTGAAAATAGTAATTGTTCCTTTGGCTTAAGATTATTGAAATATTTATTTAGAATTTCAAATTTTGGATCATCTTCTTCCTCCTCTTCTTCATATTCTTCATCTTCCTCTTCTTATATTCTCTTTCTCTTCTTCTTCTCATCGGTATCCTCTGTGTTAGTTTGTGAGTCACTGGGGGTGTTAAAATTTGGTGTCTCAACTCCATCTTTATTGATTTTCTCACTAGTACTAGTGCTACTTGTTTGCTTATTTGTCTATGTTTACTTTTCTTGATATTCTTGTTGTTCATCTTGTTTTCCTTGAGTATCTTCACCTTGTTTTATATCCCTTTCCTATTTTGTGGTCTCAGTTGCTTGTTCAATATCCTTACTCTTTTCTGTCTCATCAACCTTGTTTGCTTCAACATCAACTATATCATCATTAATCTCAACTGGATTTAAATCAAGTGAAGATTGAAGTGGAATATCTTCAGCTTCATCTCCAACCATAGGAGAGCTAGGATTTTTAGTGATATCCTCAATTATAACTTCATCAGCTAAATCTTTTGTTAGGTCCATATGAGTAATCATACTTGAAATGCTTCCTAACACGCCTCCTATTAAATAATTCATAGGCAAAGTATCATCTAATTGAGTTTTACCTATTATATTTGTTACCTATGGTTGATCCATGTTTAATATCCTTTTCCATATCACCATTGTCTCATCTTCAACTTCTTTCTCCTTCCCAACTAGTATCTTTGTAGTTTTATGTCCAACACTGAATCTAAATTTGTATTTCTCAAGTGCCTCATCTACTTCCTTCACTATAAAATGTGTCATAGTGCAGAGAAGTGTCCTTTCTCTTATTTCCTTCTCAGTCTCTAGGAAAGAATCCCATATTACATTAACTGCTTCATACAATTCATCAACAATGTGATTTTTGATTTAACCAGGTGTTCTGATGAACTTGTGAAAATAGAATACAATAGCATCTTCAATAATTTTCTTGTCCTCATTAGATACCTTAGAGAATTTAAATTTATTGATATTTCCTATCATTCCATGTTCCTTAATTGCATTAAAAACTTCTATTGCACTCTTAGGAATGTTGAACTTTGTCTTTTCAGACTTCTCATGTCAGTGATTTCCTTTTCTGAATCAATTTTCTCGTTGTCTACTTCAAATTTCTTATTTTTCTTGCTAGGAGAGACCTTTGAATGTCCTCTTGTTTTCCTCTTTACATATTTCCTATTCTTGATAGGTTGAGAGTCCTCAGGTGGCATAGGGTCAGAATTTTCACCTTCAACACTCTTCTCCATACCAGACTCTTTTATCGATGGTAGTTTTAGAGTCTTACTCTGAGTTTCTATTAGTAATTGTAATATATAAAATAGAGTGAGGGGGTTTGATTGTTAATTGTTATTTGATTTGATTAAAATGTATTGAATTCCTTAACCCTACTTTATACTTCTTGAATTTAATTGATTATGTATTGCAATTGTGATTAGGGAGAAGATAAGATGTTTCTCTTTTATTCCCAAATGCACAAATGGGAGATCCAAGTTGATCAACCCCAAGGAAGGGCTAATGCACAAAT
>MU225228.1:666251-680784 GCA_018584345.1 Thuja plicata
GGGGGGGGGGGGGGGGGGTGAATCAGTGGCCTCAAAAATTTATCCTTCAAACTTAATCACCAATCAATAAACCTTAGATTATTATGTCCCTACAAGATGCATGCCATGAAATACTACTAAAGATTAACTGTTTGTCAGTTTGCTCTGTCAATCCTTATACTTTCTTGATTACTGATAAGAAGTATAACTATTTACTGAAAATCAATAAATAAGCAGTATATACCGATCAATCTAGAGCTAGCTATGTAAGATACAAAATAGTAAAGAAATGAATCATACACACATAACACATGAATTTTAACGTGGAAACCCTGTTAGGGGAAAAACCACTAGGACCGGTACCCCAATTTTTCACTCTTCTGAAGTGAGCCCTGTTAGGAGTCAACCCTATTAAAGGTTACAAACACACTGTTAAGTGCAACCTTGTTAAAGGATTTTATATATAGAGGTTGTCACTTAGTATCAGGAATCTATTTCTATCATCCTTGAATCGACCTCCTTCTTAGACTATCAATAGTTATCGGGCAAGTCCAATGCTACTTTCATGAATCAACCTTTTTGGCACTCCTTGAGATGTACCTCAATATATAGAAGACTGTTAAGTCCTACTCAGTTAAGAGACTTGATGCTTCAATGGTTAAACTGAAACACTATGAACTATTTATATTGCAACTTTGAATTGTATATTTTTAGATCTATTTAAGTACATTACCTCTCTGACCAATGTATAAATTAATCCTTGTGCTCCATACTTTTTTCTCTGTGATGCTGTGCTCACTGTTCATCAGTGTCTCTAGAATTCCTTAGCTCTTCCTCCATCTTGTTTGATTAGGAATGAATCAAGTTGTTCTTCATCAATTTCTCTTCAACATCCTCTTTTTATTCACTCCCCTTAATCCCATTCGTAAATAATTAAGCTTGTCTCTTATTTAGACATAATATTCATTGTTTCTTGATTCTTGATTCTTGGCATGAAAAATAATCCAACCAATTAGATTTAAAGCATAACTCCTGATTTGTCTCATAGATATCTTCTTGCCAACTATACAAATAATCTTTAAATCAATCACTTATCTCTGGTCAAATAAAACAAAGTAGACAGTTCCAGTTAAGTCTATTTTTAGCTCTGCCAGCTAGATATTTTGTCATTTTCTAAACTCTCTGTTCCGTTGGTCACCATTGTAGTTAGTTGTTGATGACAACTGATATTTCTGTCGATGAGACTCCATTTAGCTTCGTGATCTCCGTCTGTCGGGCATCATTGGAATTTTACTCATCGGGCAACACTTTCTTTGGCTCGTCGGGAAACCTTCTGACTTTGCTCGTCAGACATCCTATGGTTTTTCTTTGTCAGACAACACTATACTTTTTTTTGTCGGGTATCACTGTGACTGTTCTTCTTTTCTCTGTCCATCGATGTGCACTCCGTCAGTGTTATTTGTCACTTAGTTAATACTTGACTTTTATGCATTTATGAAAGCATAAATTTTGTTCCTTTGGTTTTTTGAAGTCTTTGGCATTATGTACATGACCGTGCAGATGATATCAAGTTGACATCAATTAAAATACAATACATTAACTGATTTAATGCCTTGCATTATCTTCAACTTAACATTGCCAAACATTCAATCAGTTACATGTCATCAGTTTCTACCGACTTCCTTTTCCTTTTAGCATAATAATATAGAATTATCTTTGTTTTCCCACTTATGCAACTGCTACCTTCACACGTAGCAAACTTTTCTTCCAGTTGACTAATGATTTTCTGTGTTTTCTTTCAATTCTAGGTTTATTAAGTTGCAAAGTAATTATTTTTTATGCCTCCTCAAAATTATGATACCTCTTTGCTTGTGTGTTAAACAGTAGCTTTAGTAAATATTCAATGTTCAGGGTTAACAAATAGTCATCAGTCTCATATCCCATCTGAGGTATCCATGACATTTTGGGATCGAGTTCTTGTATCTTACATGTGTCAGTATCAACTAGAAAACAAATAGTGTCTTTGTACTTCTCCACAATGTGTGGAGGTATCCTATACCTCTTATGCATCTTGTCTTGAAAACATTTGAAATATCCCCACATGATATTGTTTAGGTTATCACCTAGTTCACTTATGTATTCATTGATTTGATGTAGAGGTGGTCCATCAGTTTTCCAAGTTACCTCTCCTTTACCAGGGAAGAAGTTTTGCACATAGAAGAACATACATACCAATAGTGATCCAAAATTTAGTGATTGCTTCTTGTTCATTTGAATCCTCTTCAAATTTTCCAAAATTTGTGATCTCACCATCTCAACTAGATCATATATTGTTCCTTCCTTCACTATCTAGTAAGTGGTGTGAATAGATTCATAGGGCACACTATTCAACTGACTAGATTGATAAACCTTGTAACCAACTATCATCGCTGCAAAATTATTTTCTTGATCCTCCATTTTGTCCATTGTCACTACTCTGTGATTTTTCTTAGACTCAGTAATTTTTTCTATCCTCTTCGTATATATTTTCCTAAGGGTAGATGGTTCTCTGTTAGCTAAGAAACCTGTTACCAGATGCATCAACTCCTTTGTGATCTTGATCGGTTCCTCCAACCATATGAATTGATTATGAAAATGACTCAAGACATATCAAATTCACTCTTCCTTGAACATCTTTGGTAAGTCCAAGATATGTGTGAAACCCTTTGTTTGAAGATGTTTGAACTCATCTCTAAGTTCACCAATTATGCTCATTTCCAAATACACCTTCTGTATCTGCTCATTACCTAATTCAATAATATTACAGTGAAAAAAATATTAGAATAATTGAGAGGGGGGGGGGGGTGAATCAGTTAGACTCAGTGTCCTCACCAAATTATCCTACAATCCCAAATTCCTCCAGATTTATAATAAAACAAATTCAATCATATAAAACTCAGTTTGGTGAAAACGTATTTTATAAACTTAAACTTTCCTCAATAGTGTTTACCAAGTGTCAGTAAATTAATACTGTGATTACCGATCTAGGTCAATAAAATAAAGTGTAAAGTAAAATAACAATCCACAACATTCATACACATTGACACAGATTTTTAACCTAGAAACCCTGTTAAGGGAAAAACCACCTAGGACCGGTAACCCAAAATATTTTCACTCTTCTGAAGTGATCTCAGTGAGGAGCTGACCCTACAATGCACACTATTAAATGTGACATTGTTAGAGAATTTAAAACTAACAATTCTCTCTTGACTAGGAATTCACTATGGGATCAACAAGAAAACAATCAACATTCTTTGATGTTATAATAAGGATTCACTATCCCACTTGGTTAAGAGATTTATCTATAACAATGGTTAAACTGATACAGTAATGATCTGATTCAAATACAACTCTAATTTATAGATATTCAGATCTATTATAAGTACATAATACCTCTGATCAATTTGTTCACTTTAGTTCATATCATACTTGTTCTACTCGATAATCCTCTTTCTTCTGTTTGCTCAGCGATATCTGCAAAAAATGCTCGGTTATGTCTTTAACCAATTTGATCAGTCATGCATCAAATTCGCATGTATGCTTCAACATCTATAAAAAACACATGATTCAAAAATGAATCTCTTTTCTCTTATATAGACGTCATGTATCATTTAATTTTAATCCTTTAGATCTTGTCGCTTAATCTCCATCATTCATTTTCCCACTTGATCCTTCCTTGACAGTTGTGTTAAAAAATGCTTCAATCTCCATCGTCCGATCTTCCTTGAATTTTCATAACCGTTTGATCAAATAACAAACTTTATCTTTTACATTGAAATCATCAATTGCGAGATCAACATCCAAGTCAGACTAAATTAGAATTAATTGCTTGGTCTTAGTATTAACTATGTTGTGTTTGTGATCCCTTACTTGGTTATCACTGTTGCTCGGTATACACTACATTTTACTCGGTTATTACTATCACTCGCTGTATACACAACTCTTCATTTTATCAACCACATAAAAATTGTTTGTTCCAAATATTCAATACATAACACATGTTTTCCACCATAATAACACTCAAATAAGTTGACATCAATGATAATACATTAATTGATAATGTTTATCATCACTTCTGCAACTCGGTTGAATATCAACAAATGACTTCAAACATATAATTAGTTGTAGTTCATCAATCTCTCCCTTTGGCATTGATGGAAACACAATATAAAATATGCAATATAAAAGTCCATACAATAAATACCAAAATTTTGTTCTACAATGGCAACAATTCTGTAGCTCTCCCTAGCCTTAATATAATCTGTGTCAGTATAAACAAAATATGCATTATGCAGATTCTCCCTGCAGTTTTGACTTTCCAGCTCTTGAATCTCTCTGTAGCTTAGATATGTATCTCCCTTTAGTGGATAGATATCTCCCTTTGTATTTCATGAAACTCTCCCTCTTTGACAACAATGCCAAAAAGAAATATGTAGCTCTTCAGTAGCCAAATGAAATATCTCTAATTTTTGGTGTAGTAGGTACCTTTTAGTGTATTGATATCTCTGTGTTGCTCTAGTTCATCTTTGCATCAATATGATTGATATTCTTATTTCATTTAGGTTGATGCAACCTCCTAATCTTCTTAGTTACCAATATCTACCTCTTAAGTACTCAAATGTATCCTTCAGTAACGGTTTTGTGAATATGTCTGCAAGTTGTTCCTTTGATTATACATATTCGAGTATTATTTGTTTTTCTTGTACTTGTTCCCTCAAGTAGTGATACTTTATAGAGATGTGCTTTGTCTTTGCATGCATCACTGGATTCTTTGAAATATTTATAGCACTTGTATTATCACAATAAATCATCACTGGTTTGGTGATCTCCTCATTCATTCCTTTCAACAATTGTTTTATCCATGCTATGTTAGAACAATTTGCAGCAACAACAACATACTCTACTTCTGTAGTTGACTGAGATGTGCATCCTTTCTTCTTTCTAATCCAAGTAACTAGTCTTTCTCCAATAAAGAATGCTCCACCAGTAGTAATTTTTCTACCATCTATATTCCCATCCCAATCAACATCTATATAGACTTTCAATTCAAATTTTTCTTCTCTTTTATACCAGAGTCCATAATCCTCAGTATTCTTCAAATATCTAAATATTCTTTTTACAATGGTCATATGTGATTCCTAGGGGTTAGCAGAAAATATTGCAACTATTCCAACATCATGTGCTATGTCAGGTCTTGTGTGAACACCGTATATCAATTTACCAATCATAGATCTGTACAAGGTTTGATTTACCTCAGGTGTCTTGTCTTCTTTTATCAGTTTGCATCCTGTCACCATAGGTGTTCTGATTGGTTTTGATTCCTCCATTTTGAATGTCTTTAGTACTTCCTTGATGTATTTTGATTGAGTAATTATATACCTGTAGTCTGTTGTAAAATTTGCAATCCTTCAAAAAATTTGATCTGACCAAACATCGACATTTCAAATTCTTTCCTCATTTCATCAGCAAATGAAGTGCATAAGTTATCATTACCTCCAAATATGATATCATCAATAAATATTTCAGCAATAAGTGTCTTATTAACATTTCCTCCTTTAAATACAAATTGTTGTTGTCACTTGTTCTAATAAATCCAATACTTATTAGATAAGAATACAGTCTTTCATACCATGCTCTTGGTGCTTGCTTCAGTCCATATAAAGCTTTGTGTAACTTACATACTAAGTGAGTCTGATCAGGATCAAAAAATCCCTCAGGTTATTCAATGTATACCTCCTCTTCCAGTATTCCATTCTAAAATGTGTACTTCACATCCATTTGATATACCTTGAATCCTTTATATGCAGCGTATGCAAGTAGTATTCTTACTCCTTCAAGTCTAGCAACTAGTGAAAAAGTTTATCCATAGTCAATTCCTTCTTCTTGTGCATACCCTTTGCAAGCCAATCTTTCTTTATTTCTGATTACATTCCCATCTTCATTCAATTTGTTTATGAAAATCCATTTGGTTCCAGTGATATTTTTATCACTCTGTCTTGGTACTAATGTCCATGTCTTATTTTTCTATATCTTCTCAATTTCCTCATTCATGGTATAAACCATTCTTCATTTTCCAATGCATCTCTAACATTTTTAGGCTCAAATCCACAAATTAAACAAGTGTCATCTCTGAGATTACTTCTTGTCAATACACTTTCTCTTTTATCTCTAATGATATGATCCCATGGATGGTGTATTCTTACATATCTACCATGTACAGGTTCAGTTCTTGGTCCTTCATTGTCTTCTTTTGCATCTACATTGTCTTCAGGTTCATGATCTTCTGTTTCATCATTTTCCTCATTATTGGTTTGTGCTACCTATTTCCTGGTGACATTAATCTGTTGTTTGGTAACATTACCTTGTTTCTCAATAATGCTAGGCATCTGCATCGGTATAATATTAGGTTCTTCCCAGTAAACAAATTTATTGTAATCTTCAGGTTCTTTCACACTGTCCTTATCATTTAGCTCAGCAAATTCATCAACTTTCACATTTGCACTCTCAAAGATTTTGTTAGTTTCCTTGTTCAAACATTTGTAAGCTTTACTCTTAGTAGAATATCCAAGAAATATTCCTTCATCACTTTTCAAATCAAATTTCCCATTTCCATCATCTTTCAGAATATAACACCTACTACCAAATATTCTAAAATAACTCACATTCAGTGTATACCCATACCATAGCTCATAAGGTGTTTTGTTTGAATCTTTCTTTAGTTGTACTCGGTTCAGTATGTATACTGTTGTGTTGACTGCTTCTCTCCAATATGTTTTTGAAACTCCTTTCTCAATCATCAATGTCCTAGCATAATCAACAATTGATATGTTCCTTCTTTCAGAAATCCCATTCTGTTGTGGTGTCCTTTGTGCATAAACTTGTCTTTTAATTCCATACTCATTACAAAATTTAGTGAACTCGTAAGAAATAAATTCACCTCCTCTATTAGATCTCAAACACTTCAGATCTCTATGAGTTTATTTTTCTACTTTAGCTTTATACCTCTTAAAAATCTTAAATGCTTCAAATTTTTCTTTTAGGAACATGAAAATCATCATCCTAGAATAGTCATCAACAAATAAAATAGAATATTTGTCTCCACAATAGCTCCATGTTTTCAATGGTCCACATAGGTCTGTATGAACTAACTCCAAAATTTCATTAGATGAAAAATTCTTGCCCTTGAAACTAGATTTTGACATCTTTCCCATTTTCACTTTTTGTACATTACATGGTCTGGTTTAGATAAGCTCGGTAAGCCTCTAACTTTTCTTTTTCTACTATTCTTAACCATGTTTTCAAAATTTACATGACAAAGTATTTTATGCCACAACCATATATCTTCATTCTTTGCCAATAAACACGTAGTTTCAGCTGTGTCAAGATAGAATAGGTTACATTTAGATTGTTCACCAGTACCAATCAATTTTCCTTTTCCATCATAGATTCTTGATTTTCTGTTCTCAAATGCAACTTGGTAACCTGTGTTGTTCAACTGTGAAAAACTCAACAGATTGTAGGTAAATCATTTTACCCAATAATAATTTCACATTTGATTTGATTATTCAACATAATAGTACCTTTTCCTTTCACTTGATAGGGTGTATCATTTCCCATTCTTATTGATCCTCCATCATAATGTTCAAGAAATTGAAATTTTCCTTTATCACCAGTCATGTGATGTGTATAGCCACTATCAATAAACCAAATATTATGTTTACTAACTTTAGAGATAAGTGTTGTTTATACATACCTTTTGTCCTCATCTAAAACATCTTTCAATGCTACAAACACTGTCTCAATATCTTCATCACTGCCAGAATTACTGTCATTAAATTTATCTTTAGCAATGTAACATGCTTTCTTACCTTTATCTTTGTAATCTCTGTTATCTCTTCTATCACATTGTCGGTTGCTTCTGAAGTCATGATCATCCTTTCTGCCATTAGATCTATCATTTCTATCATCATTCTTTTTGTTAGGGCATCTTGCAGAAAAATGGACAATCTCTTTACAGTTAAAGCATATCAAAGGTAGTTTACCTTTATATCTTCCTTTACCTCTGTGTAATTTTCTAACCATTAAATCTTCAAGTTTATCAAGTTCCTTATCATCACTATCACTATCACTGTTATTTTTGATTATGTGTTTGCTACTAGATTTGCCAATTTTCAAAGTAGACATAAATGTAGATTCCATAGATGGTACAATATTGTTGTCAAAGTTATTTAGCTCAAAAGAAACCAATCTTCCAACAAGAATATTAACAGTAATGTTATTTCTAGGTGTTGCTCTCATTTCATGTATTGCAGAGACTCTTATAGAATAAATAAGAAATAGAGTTATAAGAATCTTACTCACAATTGTGTCTTCATCAATGGTTCCACTAGATCCTTGAATAACATTCACAACTTCTTTAAGTTTGTTAGTATATTGTGTGATGTTTCCTCCTTCCTTCATTCACATGTCATCAAATTTTCCACGAATACTTTCATCTTTGGCTCTCAATACATTTACATCTCCTCCATAAACTAGTGTAAGTTGATCCCACATCTTCTTGGCAGTTGCAAATGTCTTGATATCTTTAAATTCAAAATCGGTATGTGTAGAAGCAATCTCCACCATGATAAGGTTATGCTCATGTTTTTCTTTCAATTGATTTACTGTCAGAGGTCTAGTAGGTAATATAAATTTATTGTCGAATAAATCTTCAATGTGTCTTGAAATTCCTAATAGGTATAATCTCATTATGCTTTTCCATGTATAGAAGTTATCCTTGTTCATCTTAGGTGCATCTCTCTTATACATCTTGTGATATTTAGCTCAAGTCCTTGAAAACTTTCTTCTAAGAACTGTATGCTCCCTGATAAGCATCGATAGCTCTGATACCAATTGTTAGAATAAATGAGAGGGGGGGGGGTGAATAAGTTAGACTCAATGTCCTCACCAAATTATCATATAGTCCCAAATTCCTCTATATGTATAATAAAACAAATTCAATCATATAAAACTCAGCTTGGTGAAAATGTATTTAGTAAACTTAAACTTTCATCAATAGTGTTTACCGAGTGTCAGTAAATTAATACTGTGATTACCAATCTAGGTCAATAAAATAAAGTGTAAAGTAAAATAAAAATCCACAACATTCATACACATTGACACATATATTTTTTATGTGGAAACCCTATTAAGGGAAAAACCACTTGGGACTAGTAACCAAAATATTTTCACTCTTTTGAAGTGATCTTGGTGAGGAGCCAACCCTGTTAAAGGTTACAATGCACAGTGTTAAATGTGACCTTGTTAGAGGATTTAAAACTAATAGTTCTCTCTTGAATATGCATTCACTATGGGGTCAACAAGAAAACAATCAACATTCTCTAAATGTTATAATAAGGATTCACTATCCCACTCGGTTAAGATATTTATCTATAACAATGGTTAAATTGATATAGTAATGATCTGATTTAAATACATATCTGATTTGCATATATTCATATCTATTCTAAGTACATAATATCTTTGATCAATTTTTTCACTTCAACTCATATCATACTTGTTCTGCTCAGTAATCCTCTTTCCTCTGTTTGCTTGGCGATGTCTGTAGAAAATGCTCAGTTCTGTCTTTAACCAGTTTGATCAGTCATGCATCAAATTCACATGTATGCTTCAACATATATCAACAACACACGATTCAAAAATGAATGTCTTGTCTCTTATATAGACATCATGTATCATTTAATTTTCATCCTTCAGATCTTGCCTCGTAATCTCCATCGTTCATTTTCCCACTTGATCCTTCCTCAGCAGTTGTGTTAAAAACATGTTTCAATCTATGTCATCTGATCTTCCTTGAATTTTCATAACCGTTTGATCAAATAAGAAACTTTATATTTTACCTCAAAATCATTAATTGCCAGATCAACATCCAAGTCGGCCTCAATTATAATTAATTGCTCAGTCTTAGTATTAACCATGTTGTGTCAGAAATCCCTTTCTCGATTATCACTATTTCTCGGTATACACTGAATTTTACTCAGTTATTACTGTCACTTAGTGTATACAAGACTCTTCATTCTACCAACCACATAAACATTGTTTGTTCCAGATCTTCAATACACAACACATGTTTTCCACCATAATAACACTCAAATAAGTTGACATCAATGACAATACATTAACTGATAATGTTTATCATCACTTCTGCAACTTGGTTGCATATCAACAAATGACTTCAAACATATAATCAGTTGTAGTTCATCATAAACTCTCTTACATCTTCAATCAATAGAACTTGAGGTGGAATTAGGGATAGGGCACAAATTTTGTCAACTTCCTCTGCCTTCAACTTGAATAGCTTATGTTCTTGTTCTGCCTCCTTTTTTATCTCGATCAATTTAGGTGTAGCAACCCTTGACACCATAGTGATTCAAAAAATTTCTTCTTGTAAATCACACACACAAAATTCCTTCACAAATGATCACCACTCTGCACAATATCTCAGTTAGGGTTTTCAAATTCGTAGTTCAAATATCTGTAAGTGATTAGATTAAATAATTCGCTGAGTCCATCACAATATGAAATATCACTTTTCTCCTGTAAATGCTCTTCAAAATGCAAGGTGTATAATGAATAGGTTTGCCTATAATTTATTTTCCCAAAAAGTTATCCAATGGCTAGTTGGAACTAAAAATTAAATGCAGTTCACTGATATCACTTTACTGATTACAACTTCCATCGGTTAATGCCAAAAGTGGCATTAACACGTAACTTTTGCAAATGATAAAATCAATAATTCATAATAATTCATCTCTATGAAATTCATCAAAACAAGTATCAATGCATCTCACTATGCAAATATATATTACTTCTCATCATTATAAGGGCTAGTTAGATATAACAATGAAATTCAGTCCCTAAGAAAAACTTACTTTTTTAGTTTGGGGATGAATCCCCTGATATAGAGGATATAGGGTTACCTGTCAATGCATTGACATCTTCTTTACTTTCTTCCTTCTTCACCCATACCATTTTCATCTCATTCCTCGCTTCTTCAACATTAATAGTCTGTTTACCTTTATCATCTTCATTGCTTGGTGACCAGTTCTTGTATCTATAATATCTTTTGAGACATCCAATCTTATGACAATAAAAACATGCCATACCTATAGTGCTCCAGGGTCCAACATTACCTATAGGATTCCTGAATCGACAATTCATAGTCACGTGTCCATAGTTTCCAAAAATAGTGCATGTAACATTCATTTTACCTTCTCTTCTTAGAACACTCATTGGTTTTTTAGGTATCCTTGATCTTTAATGTTCTTCCTTATGTCCAAATTTGTTGCATGTATAATGGTAGCCATTGAAACTCATTTAAGATGATCTACTACTGGTCCCTGATCTATATTCATAAGCTTGATGACCATACTTATTACAACTATAATAATAACCATCAAAATGATTAGTTCTTGAAATATTCACCAGTTGGCTTCTACATACATTAGCAGTGTGTCCAGGCTTTCCACAATTGTAACATGTGGGTTTAGTAGTTTTCTTACCATGTAGACTTGTATAAACCTTAGGAATCTTTGATTGTTTCTCAGAACCAAACTTTTATGATTCTCCTTTCTCAAATTGTCACCACCGGTATATCCTAGGCTAGATTTATCTCAAGATCGCCTTTGATTCTTCAGTTGCTCATTGATCTTCTGTAGAATTTGTTCATATTGCTTAAGTTTTTCATTTTTTTTCTCGCTCAATCTTCAAGTCTTCTTTCAGTTGATCATTCTCCTTTCTTAGTGATTCATTTTACATACTCATTTGTATGTTTTCATCATTGGTGTCACTTAGTTGTTCATTCAGTGCATGGTTCTCATGTGTCAGCCTTTGAAGTATGATGGATTTTTCTCTGATCTGTTCTTCAACATTATTCTTTGCAGTTTCAATAGTTCTTTTTGCATCTTCAACAAATCTCATGCCTTCAAGTACTTCACACATTATTCTAGCTTGAATTTCTTGTTCTCTTTTCATCTTGGTTGTTTCTTTAGTCAGGATCTTATTATTTTCCATCAGATCTACTATTTCTGCCTCAACTTCTTCAGAATTAACACTTCCTTTAGATAATTCATCAATGTTGTCTAGGATGTCTTTTAGTCATTCAGAAAATTATTTTCTATTTTCCAATGAAGCCTTAAGATTTTTCTTCAAATCCTCAATCATCTCAAGTGTTACAACAAACTATCTTTCATACCTATATCTTTCTATCTCCTCAGATCTACTCCCTAGGTGGTCAAACTTTTCCTCTAGAGAGTTTGAGCTCTTATACCAATTGTTCAAAATAACAGGTATTTAGAGGGGAGGGGGGGAGAGTGGGGGTGAATCAAGACTAATAAAACTTTTGGCATTTTCCCTAAACCCTTAAGAAACAACAAAAGAAAATTCCAAGATAATAAGCATATAATTGAAAGTGTAATGAAAAAATACAATGAATGAAAAGACAATACATCCAAAAACATAACACTCATATTTTTATCATGGAAACCCTTGGTTAGAGGGGAAAAATATGGTGGGGATGACACCCATAAGCTTCTAAATGCAGTAAAAAAGAGTGCTATGTTAGGAGCTTACAATATGTCACTTTCTAGGTGACTCACTCTATTAGGAGTGACTGATGTTAGTAATAACTGAGAGGGGGGGGGGGGGTTGAATCAGTGGCCTCTAAAATTTATCATTTAAACTTTAATCCACCAATCAATACACCTCATATTATTAAGTCCCTACAAGATGTATGCCTTTGAAATACTTGAAATAATTAACTGTCTGTCGGTTTACCTTGTCTGTTCTTATTCTCCTTGATTACCGATAAGTAGTAAAACTTATTTATCGATACTTAGTAAATATGAAAAGTATACCAATCAATCCAGAAATGCATATGTGAAATTTAAAACAATAAAGTAATAAACCATACACACATAACATATGGATTTTAATGTGGAAACCCTGTTAAGGGAAAAAACCACTGGGACTAGTAACCCAAATTTTCACTCTTCTAAAGTGAGCCCTGTTAGGAGCCAACCCTATTATTACAAACACACAGTTAAGTGTGACCTTGTTAGAGGATTTTTATACATAGGTTGTCACTTAGTATTTGGCATCTATGCTACTAGCCTTGAATCAACCTTTAGACTGTCAATAGGCTTTATGCTAATCTTACTACCATCCTTGAATCAACTTCCTTCTTAGACTGTCAATAGGCTTTAGGTAAGACCGATGCTACTATCATGAATAACCCTTTTTGGTAATATGTTAGGATGTACCTCAATTATAGAAGACGGTTAAGTCCTACTCTGTTAAGAGACTTAATGCTTCAATGGTTAAACTGAAACACAATGACCTGTTTCTAATGCAACTTTGAATTGCAGATATTCAGATCTATTTATGTACAATACCTCTCTGCTCAATGTATCAATTCAATTCCTTTGTACTTCACACTTTCTACTCTGTGATGCTGTGCTTCACTGTTCATCAGTGTCTGCAGAATTCTTTAGCTCTCCCTTAGCTTATTTGATTAGGACTGTATGAAGTTTATCCTTCACCAGTTTCTCTTCAACATCTTCTTTCAATTCACTCCCCCGTGTATCTGATTGCTTGTGGAAATAAATTATGCTTGTCTCTTATATAGACATGATATTCCTTTATTTCTAATTCTTGATTCTTGGCATGAAAAACAATCCATCCAATTTGATTTATGGCTTTAACTCCTGATTTATCTCGTAGTTATCTTCTTTACAACTGTATAAATAAATTGCTTAACTGTGGTTGAATAAAACAAATAAAACAATCAGTTAAGTCTATCCTTAAGCTCTTCTAGCTTGATATTTTGTCATTTTCTGATCTCTCTATTCTGTCAGTCAATTCTACAGTTCATCGCCAGTGACAACTGCCAATTTTGTCGGTGTAACTTCAGTTAGCTTCGAAATCTCCATCCGTCAGGCATCATTGGATATTTCTTGTCGGGAAACTTTGTTTTCAGCTCTTCAGGCATCCTTTGATTCTGCTTCATCGGGAAATATTGTCTTTAGCTTGTCGGGCATCACTGTGACTTTATCTCTGTCTTTACCGATGGTGTACACTCTGTCGGTGTTGTCTATCACTTAGTGAGTACTTGAATTTTATGTATTGCTGAAAACATAACCTCTGTTCCATTGATTCTCTGAATTCTTTGGCATTATGTATATGACCGTACAAATGATATCAAGTTGACATCAATGACAACACAAACCATTAACTAATTTAATGTCTTGCATCATCTTCAACTTAACATTATCAAACATTCAATCAGTTACATGTCATCAATCTCTCCCTTTGGAATTGATGGCAACATGATATATTATCACACTATACTATTTCTAATACAATATGAAATACAATTGTTGAGATTCATCAAATTACCAAACAGTTTGTTTTGATAACTGATAAAAATGTCTGACCACCAGTAAGCTCTGTGTTAGCT
>MU225228.1:697117-741531 GCA_018584345.1 Thuja plicata
TGCTAAAGTGTTAGGAATGATGATAAGATTATCTCTAGAACTTAAATTCAAAAGTAAAGGAATGAACAAGTGTTTTTAACAATTCAGTTAATGCCTTAATGGATGACTCATAATATATATATATATAAGTGAAAGAATTAGTTGTGTTGCTTGGATAGTAGCGTTAGGGAGCCTACGGGGATTATGTTTAGTTTATAAATACTTCTTAAAAAAAAAATATTCACATCCCTAAGTGATGGTTGGTTTTCCTCATGGGTTCCCTTGCGGGGCGTGATATTACACACTTGAGATGAATTGCAGAAGATTGTTGGGAAGTCACTAAGAAGTTTTTCAATCCTTATGTTGATCTTTCTACTACCACTCCTGATGAGAAGAAGCAATTTGAGTACAATATGAGAGAACAAGAAGCTTTGTTTAGCGCTTTGTCATATGCAGAATATAAAAATGTTATAGAATTAGAGATTGCACATCAGATATGGAAAAAATTAGAGATTTCACATGAAGGAGATGCATGTGTGAAGAAAGCCAAGCTACAAAGTTTGAAAGTGAAATATGAAGCATTAAAGATGAGAGAGGATGAAAATATTAACTCCTATGTGTATAAGGTGCCCAAGCTTGTTTGTGGAATCAGATGAGTTGGTGGAACTTTGGAGGAAGATGAAATTGTTTCTAATATATTGAGATCCTTTCTTCCTTCTTACAATCACTCTATTGAAGAGATCAGAACCGTGACACCTGTGAAAAGAGACACATTGTTCGGTAAGATATCTTCTTTTGAAATGAGATAATTTGGAGATATCCTTATTAAAGTTGAATTTTCATATAAAGCTACTATTTCTAAGGATAAAAAAACATATGACCATGGAGAAAGTTCATATAAGTATGGATCTAGATATGCTAAGGAATGAGAAGAGATTGAGGAAGAAGAAAGAAAGCTTGAATAACTTGAAGCCCTAATTGCAAAGAGACTACCTAAGGGAGCTTGTAAGTATAAAGGAAAGTTACCTTTGAATTTTTTTCATGTAATAAGATTGGTCATTTATCTTCAAGATGTCTGGATAGAGAGTCTAAGTAAAAGCCTAAGAAATTCAAGCCTAAATATCAGAAGAAGTGTCATTATTTTGCTGATGAAGGTGCAACTGATGATAAATTTGAAAAGGGTGAAGATGAGATTGTGTTTATTTATATAAAAGATGAGAATCCTAGTTTCTTGAATGAGGAAAGAGCTTTGGTTTCACATGTGAATGAGAAAAATGAATGGATTATTGATAGTGGTTGTTCACATCACATGACCGAAGATAAAAGAAAATTTGTGAAGTTGGAGAAGTATGATGGTGGTGTTGTCAGATTCAGTGTCCTCCTTGTATGATTAGAGGTAGAGGTTCAATTACAATTGATGGTAAGAATAACAGTGATGATGTCTTATACGTTGAAGGTTTGAAGCATAATATTTTGAGTGTTGGACAACTAGTTGATAAAGGTTACAATTTACAATTCAAGGATGGAATGTGCAAAATCATTGGAAGTTCTAGAGTAGAGATTGCATCATGTGCAAAGACCAAAGGTAATGTATTTCATTTGAATAATGTAGAGAATAGATGTCTGATTGCTAAGATTGATGACAGTTGGTTATGATATAAAAGATTTTTTCATGTGAACTTTGATAACATTGTGAAGATAAGAACTACTAATGCAATAAGAGATTTACCTAAATTGTTGAATCCTACTAATGTGATGTGTAAGGAATGTCAATTGAGTAAGATAACTAAATCTACTTTAAAAAACAAGACCCATTCTTCAAGTGGATTGTTAGATTTGGTGCATACTAATTTGTGTGGCTCTGATAGAACTAGGAGTTATTATGGAGATAGGTTTTTCATTATATTCATTGATGATTATTCAAGAATGATGTGGGTTACATTTTATAAGGAGAAATTTGAGCCATTTGACAAATTTAAGATCTTCAAAGCTATGGTTGAGACTGAGACAGGTATAAAACTGAAATGTATGAGATCTTACAGAGGTGGTGAGTTTACATCTAGTGAATATTATGCATTTTGTTAGGAGCATGGGATAAAGAGGCAAATATATGCTCCATGGACCCCATAATAGAATGGTATTGTAGAGAGAAGAAACAAAACTATCCTTGACACTACAAGGACTATGACGATTGAAGGAAATGTACCACAAATTTATAGAGAAGCGGTTAGCACTATAGTATATACATTAAATCAAGTTCAAATCAAGAAAGGCACTCATAAGACCCCTTATGAGATTTGGTATGGACACGTCCCTATAGTGAAATATTTTAGAATTTTTGGAATAAAATGTTATATCAAGAGAGATGAAAATTTAGGGAAATTTGATCCTAGATGCGATGAAGGAATATTTCCTTGTTATTATGGTGCGTATTTATTGTACCTACAAGCTACAACAAAACACTTCAATATGTCATTATATTAGTGATTAAAACATGAAAGATTGAAGGAAAAGCATATAGAACCCACTAAAACTGACGTATTGCTTCCTATCTAAGAAGAGTGTGAAAAATTCTATAACTGCCCTTAGATTATGCATAAATCAGTGACATGTACAATCTTAGAAAGGAAGATTCAATGATAAATCAAACTAAATTGTAATGAAAAGTTTATTTTAGTGCACCAAAGAAGATTATTAAAGTATGTGAAATTATGAACTAAGAATGCATTTAGATTTGTAGAAAATTAGAGTAGCATAAGATTGTAATTGAAATTCTAAGAATTGGGGCCAATTGAGCTAAAATCTTAATCCTTTTATAGAATAATTAGAGGAATGAGTGGTTAAGATTGATTTGTGAAGAGAGGTGGAGATTGACTCTTTGGTGATCCATGTGAGTGATCCAAGTGAGTTAGCTCTCATCGGATAGTGGATTGAATTTCCATGTGCAAGTGAGGAGTTAATGTAATTAGAAGATTTATTTAATTACTTTTAATTAATTACTTTATCCAAGTATTTAATTATTTTGATTTGATTTAAATAGGCCAATGTCATTAATGTGAGTTAGTGATGAAATCACTTTGATTTTAGGAGATTAAATTGATTTTAATGAACTATGCCAATATTTGAATAGTTGTCTTGACATAATTAGGGGTATGATCACACTTAGGGAAAATAGGGTCTCTGGTTAGAGTAGACAAAATTAGGGTGGTTACATTCTCCCCTCTTTGAATTGATGTGTGAGCAATGTATTGATTCAAACAATGTCTGATGTTGACTTTAAAAAGTTTGAGAATTCTGCCCTTGATTGAACGAAATGGATGATGAGATTAGTCTCGCACTTGATTGAACTAAGGCTGATAGTATTGACTTTGAAATTGATCAAACAAAGGTAGATAAAACAAATATCTAAAGATACACATTTTGAACTTGATCGAATGAGAATTGATAATACTGACTCCAAACTGGATCGAATGAAAGGTCAGTATGAAGTTGCTAAGATCTATGAGGTATTAATTTTGAACTTGATCGAACAAGAATTGATAATAATGACTCTAAACTTGATTGAACAAAGGTCAGTATGAAGCTTCTAAGAGCTTGATAAATATATGAGAGATTTTAGGCACAAATATATGGCTTGTTTAGCGCTGAAGCCTTCTATCCAACAGTCCTAATTTGATCGAAGGAAACTGCCATGCTGCTAGTCTTTTGATGATGAAGTCAGTTTTGCTTTGTGAGAAAGAATTTGATTGATTTTAAGTGTGATCATGCCCCCTTGGGAACAAAATTTAAGAAAATAGAATAAAACCCCCCTGTAGAATGATAGATCATTGGAACAGATTGATTGGATCAAGAAAGAATCAATTAAAAGATGTGATGAAGTGAAAGTGTGTTAAGAGAAAACATAATTTTACCAAGTCGAATACTTGAAAATGTAAATTTTGAGTCTGATAAAATGATCTATGACCAATATTTTGATGAATAATGTACAATTTGTTGATATAGAACCCAAAAAACTAATTGCGTAAAGCCTACAAATCATTTTCTGAACATATAGAGCAATTTTGCATTTTTGGGAGACTGTCGCAAAGTATTTACTGTGTTGTTAAAAACATTTTCTACGAGTTTGACTTCATTCCCGATAGATTTGAGAAGAACAAAATTGAATTTTGATAGTCCGGGAAGAGTTTTGGAGCTTCTAGATAGCTCAAAAAGGTCAATATAAGTCTCAAAAAGCACTTTTTACCCATTCATTTTCACTTTCATCCATAGTAAATTCAGAGCTATACAGAGAAGATGGTGGTCCCCATGGAGAAACATTGATTTGAGATAGGACATTGACACCAGCGCTCAACCCATTGCGCATAGCCAGTGAGTACATCAATACCTACCTTTTTACGCTTTCTATTTTTCATTTTGTCACTTTTTTCAATAGTTAGGAGCCTTTTAGTTCTAAATCACATCTCATGTCCTAGATTGCATCTAGTTAATCCCGCGTCGCATTCGGTTTTCTTGCAGAATTCTGGATCACATCCCTTTAGGTAGTACACCATCGTTTCTTGTAAATTTGGTCCATCTTTTGCATTATGTCGAGTCTTGTGAAAACATGATCGCACCCTGTATCCCATGTTGCATCCTATCAATTCAGGATTATTTCCTGGATTCCCCATCACATCTGATAAATTACGCATCACATCTGGTATGCAAGATCTCACCTGGGAAAAAGAGTGTCATTTCCTGTATGAGGAGTTAGTTTTTTTTAATTGACTATTTTTCCTCTTTCTGAAGGCCAAAAGGACTTAAGTGTTAGATTTGCTGCATACTTTCCTTAGCTAGGATACTGATGCAAACCTTTAATTATGTTCTTTGATAGATTGATTTTGAGGTTGTCTTTTTGAGGACCTCATCCTGTATGATTCCTTGCCTTATCTCATTTATTGACAGACGCTGAGCTTCAGATCATAGGGCATCTTGGATTGAATTTAGTGATAGATTTATCCAACATTAGGGTAAATTAAGGGTTGTTGACTTCTCTTGCCGAGAGATGGCATTCAGAGCACAACACTTTCCATATTCTGACTGGAAAGTTGACCGTCACCCTAGAGGATGTGTGGAAGATTATGCACATGCCAGTAATGGGTCAAGAGGTAATATTTGAGCCATGTTCTACTATAGAAATTGCATCTGCGTGGAGATACTTTGCAGATCCATCCATAGTTCACTGATATCTGACTTGGGACTATATGTGTGATCACTATGATTGATTACCTATATATCTTGATAGATTGATTGGAGGTATCCTGATGCTTGATAAAGGAAATCATGGATTCATGTGTGGCTGGGTAGAGACATTAGAGAAGATGATCATCTCCTTACGCAGATTTGGCTATGATAGTTGCATACTGGCACACATGTATAGAGAGATACATGAGATCATGTATGAGTATTCATAGAGTATGAGTATGGGGATCTTGATATTATAGACCTGGGCCTGGGAGCACATTCAAGTGACATGGCCTATTGTAGATAGATAGAGAACACCGGAGGAGCCATACAGATATATGTATTTAGGATTCATCCAGCAGCCCTATCTGGGTAAGCTGGAATACTGGCACCAAGTTTTTGATGAAATCACAGTGGTCAAGTGGAGACCCTATTTAGATTATGAGGAGTGGACCTCAGATAGGTGGCAGATGCCTTTCTTCTTCCATAGTAGATATTTGATCATCCAGACATGTTATATTATTGAGAGATTTATTGTTACTTGTGTCCTTAGGTAGTATAGTCAGATTCAGGGAATGTCTCAGGATTTGACTGCTTATGCTTGGATCCATGATGAGGAGCCACATGAGTGGGGAACCCAGTTGGTATACAAGACTACACAACTTGAGATCAGTTAGATGGTCGTAGTTGGATGGGATTATCTTCCTGATGTTGTAGATGTTGGGTGCACAAATGTCTATCTTGAACATCTATTACAGTTTCCATTTCCTCGGTTCACAACACCGAATGAGGTAGCACCTCACATAGAGGATTCCCTAGATTATGATCCTAAAAATAATGGAATAGTTAGAGGCAGAGGCAGAGCTCAGAGAGATGGTAGAGGTGGGGGTGGTAGGGATGGTGGTAGAGATGGTAGACATCCTCCCTAGGTCACAGGTCAGAGACATGACTGAGATGATAGGGGAGATGATGGAGATGACATGGGTGGTGGTGGAGTGGGTACTAATGGGGAGGGCATACATATGCAATTTAGATTCGTACCTCCACATATGGATCCAGGTCCTTTACTGACCAGGAAGCAACAACGATCATGAGGGCAGGTGCTGAGTGGAGGAGGTGGACCTTCTAGATAGGATCCTCCTAGGAATACATGCATAGATACTAGAAGGGATGAAGATCCACTATCATAGTGCCAGAGAGAGTATCTCAGAGTTCAAATTACTACATTAGAGACATTTCTGGCAGATAGGGATAGGCTATTTGAGATGTGAGAGCAGAGAGAGATATGCAGGCACATACAACCACCCATCAGGGCCAGAGAGCTGTGTATTAATTTGATTTATATTGTGCTGCATTGCCACAACCTCAAAGAGCTCCTCTATATTCTATTGTTGCTCAACAATCAGAGGGAGCTATGCCTCCACTAGTTCATCATCCTAGAGTTGATGCACCACCTCCTCCTCCTCCAAATCAGGGAGAGAGTGGTATTCATACCTGATTTGTGATTGTATCTAAGTTATTTTTGTATATTAATCCTTCTGTGATAATCCATTGTATTGCAGACATTTGATACTTGTGTATATGCTTTATCATGATCACACTGTTACTTTTTGTAGACATTTCCACATTTTTGATATGATATTCACTGATATATATCTGAGATAGCTGCTTCTTATTCTGATATGTTCATGGTTTTTCTTTTTTTGATAGATGTTTAGATTGATGCACATTGTGATTATGTACTTGGTCTTTTTAGAATAGGTTCATGTGATGACATCATTTATGCTATTTGATTATTACTGATATATAGATGTGTTTGAATGATTCTAGATGAATATGTAGATGTATATTTTTGAGATTTTCTTTATGCAAATATATGTATGGATGCACTTAGGATGTAAAAATAAATATAATGCTTGAATGCTTTGTTTTTGTATTTCCTCTTTCTCATTTATGAATGCAAAATAAATTCCATGGATATGCAATGACATGAATATATCAGTAACATAGATTAAGTAGTCAAACTTGGATTTTGAATGAACCAGGAAATCATTTTGAGCTCAAATCCTTATGCTCTATTTAAAAATGAATCATGCATTCTTAAATGCATCTAAATGTAGACTTCTACGACTGTCACTGATTTGTGTACGTTTTAGCATTTTATTATCATAGGGCATTTGTGTAACAGACATCATCGGATAGTACAACTGTCACTAATACCCAGAAAGCATTATGGAAGTATGAATACTATGTTTATTGGATGCAATGCCAAAAATAAACCTAAGCATCAAGGCATAGAGGCCAGGATGACTTGTCTGTTATCTCATTTTTCTTCAAGAATCATCTTATGTTCATGTGTAATGTAAGATATGTAACCCACAATGACCTTCAATATTCATATCCTTGGGTACATAATGTGTCGTATACCTTACTTAGAATTTTATTAGAAACAGAAAAGGAAATTGGCTCAACCTCATCGTAGTTTACACATAACAAGGATCAAGATATATGTGGCTATCCACTCATGTTGGCAATGCTTACCATAAACATCCAATTTAGGTGAAATTTATAGGATCATTGAAACAATAACCATAAGAAAAAAACAAGAAAATGTTATGCCCCCTGTCCTTGTGACTCTTTGTCTATGAATAAACATCATGGAGTAACTCGGAAGACACAACGATCAACAATTGATAATCAGTCAAAGAAAATTTATAACTGCTTACATGCCCCTAGTTTAAAACATCATCAGAACAAAAAAGAGTCATAATCAAACCAAGATCAGTCTATTTGTGTTTAAGTAGTTTTGAGGAACACCATTTATTCATTTTTCAATCATAGTAGAGAAATCATCAATCACAACTTGGAATCAAGAAATATGTTTTTATGTCTGCGTAAGTGAGAAAAACTTTAGCAACAATTGCAATCCAATGTAGGGTTTAGGAACACTGTTTGATTAAAGTGTTGAAAAATAGTAGTATGATGTCTGCTATAGGTAGGTGGTGTTTAAGAAACACCCTTGTTTGTGATAGTGACGTTTTGATGCAATTATTAAGAAATATTGTTTGTAGTGGAAAACCATCCTAGGTAAGGACTTAGAACAACCTAGCAAATGCAGATCGAACATGCTAGCAGAGATGCTCCCAGTGCAGAATGACTATATCTAAGATGCAAATGCAAACAAATCCCAGGCAAGGATAGGTCATTTGGAAATAATTCAGATTCAACCAATTGCACAGGTGTGATCGTGAAAGATTAATGTTAGCAGTGCATTAATAGATGGAGCACGGAGTGCAAGTGACACATGTTTGTTAGGTTTTCACCACTCGACAAAGCTTTTTATTTTTTCTACAAAGATGACTATTTGCCAGGTTTTTGCCAAGGTACTTTTTCAATTTTTCAATTTTTTAAATTCTTTTTCTCTTTTTTTTTTGTTAGTATCAAGGCGCTTGTTTTCCAGGTTTTCACCAAGGATACCTTTTTTAGGATGTTTTCCACTATTTTTTGCTTTCTTCAGGATCAATTTTATGATTTTTTTGGTATTTTTGAGAGCTATTTCCACTACACATGCCCTTCAACCAGATGTCAAGTGTAGAACCACTTTAAGTGTAGGGTATTGATGGGATCATAAAGAAAATCTCCCTCAGGTGTAGCTAATTGATAATCTCTAGTCCTAAAATTTGTTGTTATAACAAAAGGCCCCAACCAGTTGGGTTCAAACTTGCCTTTTTGTTCTCTATTTGGCTGATTTTTAGGATTCTCTCTTAGAACGTGATCCCCACTCGAAATTGTCATGGTTTTAGTTTCTTGTTGTACCCTTTGGACATTATTTTATGGTACACTTTGAGATGACCAAAAACTTGTTGTCTACGCTCATATTAGTAGTTTTAGTGCATGAACCTTATCAATGTGGTATTGTTCATCTGTAACAAGAGCTTGTAGAGATACTCGCAAAGATGGAATTTCTACTTCAATGTGTAGCATCACTTCTATGCCATAAACTAGAGAAAATGGTGTGGCTCCTGTCAGTGTTTGGATACTTTTTCTATAGACCCATAGTGCTGAATTTAATTGCAAATTCTAGTCTCTGCCAGAGTTACTCACAGTTCTATGCAAGATTTTTAGAATGTTCTTGTTTGAAGCCTCAACTTGTCCATTACCATGAGGATAATAGATTGAAGATCAATGCTGAGTGATGTGAAAATATGTACAAAGGTCTTCAATATCTTGGTCATTGAATTGACCTCCATTGTTTGTTACAATAGAAGAGGGTATCCCATACCTACAAATGATGTAGTTCAAGATGAACATAGCAACCTATTTTCTAGTGGCTTTGATTAGTGACACTGCCTCGACCCACTTAGTGAAATACTCAGTGGCTGTAATGATGTATTTGTGTCCACTTGAAGAATTAGGATAAATATGTCCAACAAGATCAAAGGCCCATTTCTAAAATGGCCAATGTGTTATAAAAGGTGTGATTTCTCTGGCTGGAGCATGGATAAGGTTTCCATGTATTTGAAATTTGTGACATGTTTTAGAAAATTGCATGACATATTTTTTCATTTTAGGCCAATAGTATCCAACTCTTAAAAATTTCTTAGCCAATGAAAAGTCATTCAAGTGCAATCCACATACACCTTCGTGAAGCTCTTTTAATGCACAGTCAAACTCTTCTTGTTCTAAACACCTAAGAAGCGTTCCATCAAGACCTCATCTATATAAGTTAGGAGTAATGAGGAAATAATGTGATGTTTTCCTAATTAAAGCTCATTTTTCATTCCTAGATAAGCCATGGGGTAAGGTTTGATTAGTAAGATAATCAATTATTTTGGTTTATCATGATTGGTCTTGGGCATTCAAGGCACAAATAACTTGGGATTCAGGTGTATCAAAGGCTAGAATGGGTAATTCTTCAACCAAGAAGTCATAGCGTAATTGGTGTTCCTCCAGTTGTAACATAGATGCTAGAGTAACCATAGCATCTGCAGCTTTGTTTTCTATTCTTGGAATTTGTTGGAATGTGATGAAAACAAAGTAATTTTTCAAATCTTCCACCATCTATTTGTAAGGCACCAGTTTCTCATATTTTTTTTGATAATCACCATTCACTTGGTTGATAATGAGTTGAGAGTCACCATACACATGTAACTCTATGATTTTCCATTCCATATCTAGCTTGAGTCTGTTCACCAATGCTTCATATTCTGAGATGTTATTAGTGCATGGAAACATTAGTTTATATGCCTTAGGTATCTTGTAGCCTTAAGGAGTAATAAATAGTGCCCATGATCTAGATCCTTGTTATGTGAAAGAACCATCAAAATACATCTTCCACAAATATTCAGTTAAGTGCGTGATTGTCTCATCTAGAAATTCTATAATCAAAGGTGCATCATCTTGTAATGATGAATCAGCTAGTTGATTTGATAGCACTTGTCCTTTGATAGCCCTTATGTCAACATACTCAATATCAAATTCACTTAGTATCAAGACCCATTTTTCTTGTCTTCTTGTCAATGTTGATTCAAGAGGTATTTGAGAGGGTCAATTTTTGCTATAAGTTTCACTGTATGTGAGAGCATGTAGTGTCTCAACTTCTGGGATGGAAAAACAACCACTAAGAAATCTTTTTCAATGATATTGTAGTTGATTTCATAAGACACAAAGGTCCTAATGATATTTTAAATTGCCCTTTCCTTTTTGTTGTCATCCTCTTGGGCTAGCAATACTCCAAGCAATGTAGCTGTAGCTGAGATATAGAGTAGCAACGGTTTTCCGTGAATTGGCACCATGAGAATAGGAGTAGCCAAATAGTCTTTTAATTCTTGGAAATTATTTTCACAATGCTCATCCCATTTGAAAGTAACACCTTTATGTAGCAATTTTGTGAAAGGTTATTCTCTATCTGCTAGTTGGGACATGAATATCCTAATGGACTGAAGTCTTCCTTGAAGCATCCTCATTTGACTGATATTGTGAGGAGGTGACATTTACATTATTGCTTTTAATTTTTTGGGGTCCACCTCAATTCCTTTAGCTGATACAATAAACCCTAAGAGTTTCCCTGATTGGAATCCAAATGCACATTTCTTTGGATTGAGTCTTAGTTGAAATTGCTCCATTCTATCTAGTATCTTTCTCAAGTCTTCAATGTGAGTTGTTCTTATTTTTGACTTGGCTAATGTATCATCCACATAGTCCTCCATGTTTTTATGTATCATGTCATGGAAGATTATTGTCATAGCTTGTTGATATGTAGCTCAAACATTCTTTAGCCCAAATGACATGACGTTCCAAAAAAATATTCCCCATGTGAATGTAAATGTTGTCTTTTCTTGGTCCTCGGGAGTAATCTTTATTTGGTTATATCCTAAGAATCCATCCATGAAGGAATATATTTGATGTCCTACTATGAGATCTATAATCATATCAATATTTGGAAATGGAAAATCATCTTTAGGACAATCTTTGTTTAAGTCCCTAAAGTCTGTGCAAATCCTGATAGACTTATCTATTTTAGAAACTAGTACCACATTAGAAATCCATCCTGCATAAGTGATGACCCTTATGAATCCAGATTTTAAGAGTTTTTCGAGCTCCACTTTGACTAATAATGCCAAATGTGGGTGCATCCTTCTTATTTTTTATTTTATGGGTTTAATTCCATGAGCTATAGATAAGTGATTCACTATTAACTGAGGATCTAGTCTAGGCATATTAGTATATGACCATGCAAAGTTGATCTTCTTTTCTTTGAGGAATTCTATAAACTATTTCTTTTCTTCTTCTGATAATGATTGTGCTAGATGAACAAATTAAGGAACTTCTACTGTGCCCAAATTAACTATTTGTGTTGGCTCTATCAGCCTTGAAGATCTTTCTTGAAAGTGCTCAGGGAGGATATCGAGAATATCATCTTTTGGCACCTCTGAAAGGTTTTCACCATCATATACGTCTTTTATTTTTACTATTTTAAATTTTGATACTGCCAAAACTTGGTTTTCACCATTAGTTATTTGTTTCTTTTTATTTTTCAATTTGTGACTAAGAAACTTGATATCGTCCTCTGGCAGGTTCACGCTCCTTGCATTGGTGGAAGAAGGATAGGGCTCACAAGAATTTAGATAACATGCCAAAGTATAGTCATTGGGAAAGTTTATCATAGGAGTAGGGCCTCACTTGGTCCAATCAATAAGGTTGAGGTTTACTAAGGATAATGATTCTGAGTTTTGTAAGGACAACATCACGTCAGCGTCAAGACTATTAATTGACAAGACATGTTTAGTTAAGTCAGCTTCTATAGCATTTAGATCATGAAGATTCAAATCTTCATTATTAGGGTAGTTGTTATTAATATGTAGACCTAACTCTAGTGATGCATCAGTTGAGATTTATCTTTCTTCTCTTATCATATTGAAACTCATATCTTGTATCCTTTGAAGTTCTTCTAAACCTAGTAAGACACCAGTTTCTTCATCAATAATTCTAAAAATTGCTATCTCATCTGATTCCGTGACAATAATAGTGTTATGAGAAGTGTTAGAAAATTCTCCTCTCTCCAATAGAGGTGCAAATTTATGAATTACATCTACCTCAATGTCCATGGTAACATCAAACATGTGATCCCATTCATAATCATGTGAGTTTGTGATTTTGTCATCAAATCTGTTTAAAAACTCAACAATAGTTACTTGATGTACCCTATTAGAAATTTGTGGATCAAAGTGTGGTAAATCTAGGACATGTGAAATTGTCACCAATTTCTCCTAGTTAGGATGTAAATCTTGTTGTTGAGGGATTTCTTCATGAGATTCTTCTATCTGTTAGTCTTCTTCTTCTTCTTCTTCTATTTCTTGGACATCAGTTTGTGACAACAAAGGAACATGATGCTCTAGTTGTGCTACAAAAGTAGGTACATATCTTTCTCTTTGATATTCAGGATCCTTAGTACCAATGTGTAGTAATATTTCATATGTCTAAGGTACAAGTTATGTTTCTTCTTCTTCTTCTTCATCACTTCCTTCATCAAAGATTGAGCCATCTCTTGAGGTAGGGTGTTATAAATTATTATTGAAACCTAACCCTGTTTTCTCTTTGGTGTCTTTGATTTCCATGTGTATAGGCTCAATTAGTCATTTTACTTTATCTCCTAAAGGTACCTTCCCTTTGTATCCCATTTGTTTAAGAAGTTCATAACCTTTTCCATACTTTTTGAGAGATATCTCAACATGTTTTATGTTAGAATAAATGAGAGAGGGGGGTGGGGGGGGGGGGGGGAAANGGGGTAAATCAGTGGCCTAAAAAATATTCTAATAAATCAACTTAAAAATTTAGTACCACAATATTAAGCCTCTAGTTATCTTCACTCCTACAAGATGAATGCCTTCAAAAAATCTTAACAAATAACTATTTCTTGGAGTTCACTGTTAAACCTTATTCTTATTGTTTACCGATTAGCAGTCTTTTGTTTACCAAAAAATAGAAAATTGCTTAGTGTATACCGATCAATCCAGATTAGTTATGTGTAATGCAAAACACTAAAGTAATGAATCATAAACACATTGACAGATGGATTTTTAATGTGGAAAAATTGTTAGGGAAAAAACCACTTGGGACCGGTAATCCCAAAATTTTCACTCTTTTGAAGTGAGCTCGGTGAAGAGCCAACTCTGTTAAAGGTTACAAACACACTGTTAGGTGTGACCTTGTTAGAGGATTTAAATAGAATAGTTTTTCACTTGATATCTGGCATCTCTATGCTACCTTCTATGACCAAACCCAGTGTAGTTTGTCAAATGGTATCTTGCATCTCATGCTATCTTCATGATCAAAATTTTTGATACTCCTTGGGATGTATCTCAATATAGAAAGGATTGTTAAGTCCTGCTCGGTTAAGAGACTTTCTAAATCAATGGTTACTGAAATAGTAAATGTCTGTTCACATATAGAACTATAAAATTGGATATTTTTAGATCTATTGTAAGCTCATAATACCTTTCTGATCAATGTATCTTTTCAATACCTTTTCTCCACTTATTTCTGCTCTGCAATGTTGTGCTTCTCTGTTGCTTAGTGTCTGCAGAAATCTTTAGCTCTTTCCTCAGCTTGATTGATCAGGACTATATGAAGTTGTTCTTCATCAGTTTCTCTTCAACATCCTTCTTCTCTATTCACTCCCCTAATTCATAATGAATTAGATTTTCTCTTTATAGACATGATATCACCATTTCTAAGTCTTTGAATTTATTGTTCTTGGCGTGATCCACAATTCTAGCCAATCTTGATTTAAAGCATTTACTCCATTTTTTATCTCATAGATATCTTATTTCCAACTGTAATAAAATAGATTTAAATCTTTTACTTATCTCTGGCTTTAACTTTTCAATGAAAACAATGTTAACAACTAGTTAACTCTATCTTTAGCTCTTTCTAGCTAAGTATTTAGTCATTTCTGAACTTCAGTTCCTTTCGGTATTTAACTCCTTTTTAGCTTCGGTCAACACTTCAGTTCTCCTTGGGTATCTCCGTCGGGGTTGTCTGTCCATCGAGCATCACTGTGAAGTTCTGCTTGTCGGTAATGCTTGTGATTCTTCTTGTTGGTAATGCTTGTTGGGTTTCTTTCTTGGGAAACACTGTAACTTTCCTTTTGGGTTTCTCTATCTATCAAGGTGCACTACCCAACGGTGTTTGCAGTCACTTAGTGAATACTGATCTTTTATACATTACTGAAAGCATAATCTTTATCTTTCTAATTATCTGAATTCTTTGACACTTTGTATATAACCAATCAGATTATATCAATATGACATCAATGAAAACACAATCCATTAACTGATTTAATGTCTTGTATTATCTTTCTGCATTTTGGTGATCAACTTAACATATTCAAACATTCAATCAGTTATGGTTTATTAATCTCTCCCTTTGGCATTGATGGCAACACACTACATTATCACACTATATTATTTCTAATACAATATGAAATATATCAAGTTTTTATTTCATCAATCTCTCTCATATCTTTTGTTCTATAACCAATACAAATGTCTAGCTCTCGGTAAGCTCATATATCTTAGATTTGTTTCTTGTAGAGTGTTTTATTCAATCTTCAATCCCTTTACTAGATAGATGTATCAAATTTTGTCTTTGTTCCTGATATGTGCTCTTCCTTGACTGTTCGTCTCCTTGATCATTTCTTTTTCTTTTGACAGAAATCTCTCCTTTATTATGTATTCTCTCCCTTTGATGGATATTTCATATGTAATCTTTCCCTTTGGATATTTTGGATATTCTCTCCCTTTGGATAATGATAATATCTCTATTCGAATCTCTCTCCCTTTGACAACAATGCCAAAGTAAGCTTTTATTATGCCAAAGTTAAATCCTTTCACCTTTTTATAATATACTCCTTGAATTTCCCTATCCATCGACAATATAGCGACTCTAGTTTTTGGTGTAGATATGTACCTTGCTGTGTACAAATGTATCTTTGCAGTCCATCTCTCTTGCTTGCATCAACATGAATGATCTTCTGATTATGTGTAGGGGCTGAAGCAGTTCCCTAGTCAGCTTAATGGCCAATAGACAAGGGTTGGACCCCTAGTCTCTATCTCAGGTACTCAAATGTATCTTTTGGTAATGCCTTGGTAAATATGTCAGCTAATTGTTCCTTGGATTGAAAATATTCTAGCATCACTTATTTTTCTTGCACTTGTTATATTAAGTAATGATACTTGATAGCAATATGCTTAGTCTTAGCATGCATGAATAGATTCCTAGAAATGTTAATTGCATTGGTATCATCACAATAGATAATCACTAGTTCAAGAATCTTCATATTCATACCTTCCAATAATTTTTTGATCCATGCAATATTGGAGCAATTTGCAGCAGCAACCACATATTCTACTTCTGCAGTAGACTGTGAGATGTATCCTTGCTTCTTGCTGATCCATGTGACAAGTCTGTCACCCATGAATAATGCTCGTTGAGTTGTGCTCTTTTGGTCATCTATGTTTCCAGCCCAATCAACATCTGTATAGACTTGAAGCTCAAATTTACCCTTTTTGTTATACCATAAGCCATAGTCCTCAGTGTTCTTTAGATATCTCAGAATTCTCTTGACAATGGTCATATGTGATTCTTTGGGATTAGCAGAGAATCTTGCAACTATTCCAACTGCATGTGCTATATCTAGTCTAGTATGAACAACATACATTAGTTTTCCAATCGTTGATCTATACAAGGTCTGATTTACCTCATTTGATTTGTCTTCTTTTGTCAGCTTACATCTGGTTGCCATAGGTGTTCCAACTAGCTTGGAATCTTCTATTTTGAATATCTTCAACACTTCCTTGATGTATTTGGACTGCATGATATATATTCCTCTATCTTCTTGAAGAATATGTAGACCAAGAAATAATTTGATCTCCCCAAACATAGACATTTCAAACTCTTTTCTCATTTCATTAGCAAATTATTTACGTAATATTTCATTTCCCCCAAATATGATATCATCAACAAAATTCAGCAATCAGAATATTACCATTAGTATCTTCTTTTAAATACAGATTGTTGTTTTCACTTGTTCTTACAAATTCAATGCTTATGAGATAGGAGTGAAGTCTTTCATACCAGGCTCTAGGTGCTTCCTTTAATACATACAAGGCTTTATGTAGTTTACATACCATGTTTCTCTTGTCTGGATCAACAAACCCTTCTGGTTGTTCAATGTATACCTCTTCTTCCAGTATTCTATTTAGGAATAGAGATTTGACATCCATCTGGTATACCTTGAATCATTTGAATGAAGCATAAGCAAGTAAGATTCTTACTCCTAGTCTAGAAATGGGTGCAAAGGTTTCACCATAATCAATACCTTCTTCTTGTGCATACCCCTTGCATACTAATCTTGCTTTATTCCTTGTGACTTCTCCATTCTCATTCAACTTGTTTCTGAATATCCATTTGGTACCGATGACATTCTTGTCATCTGGTCTTGGTACTAGTTTCCATGTCTTGTTCTTTTCAATATGTTCTATTTCTTCATTCATAGCACTGACCCATTCTTCATTTTCAAGTGCAGTAGTAACAGATTTAGGCTCAAAATCATAAAGTAAACATCTAGTGTTTAGTGACTTACTTCTGTTTCTCATTCCAACCTTCTTATCTCCTATGATCTAATTTTTTGGATGATGTCTTCTGATATACTTGGCAATTTTGGGTTCATCTCTTTGTCCATCATTCTGATCATCATCTTGACCTTTGTTCTGATCTCCATTGCTCAGAACATCATCTTGAGGATTTTATTGATTTTCAGTAATTGCAGCTTGATGCTCAGGTGCAATGTTTTGTTTCTCAGGAGAGATTTACTATTGCTCGGGTAGAGTGTCAGGTTCTTTAGTGTAAACAAACCTGTTCAAGTCTTTTGGTTCTTTTCTGCTTTCCTTATCATTCTTCTCTGCAAATTAATTTATTCTTACATTTTTACTTTCAATGATATTTTTAGAGGACTTGTCAAGACATTTATAAGCCTTTCTTTTGGTGGAATACCCTAGAAAGATACCTTCTCTTTTGGAGTCAAGCTTTCCATTTCTATCATCTTTTAAAATATAACATTGACTACCAAAGATTCTGAAGTAACTTATGTTGGGTGTGTAACCATACCATAGCTCATAGGGTGTCTTTTTGTGTCCTTCTTCAATTGTACTCTGTTCAATGTGTAGACAACAATACTGACAGCTTCCCTCCAGAAATTTTGAGTGATGCTTTTCTCAATCATCAATGTTCTTGCACAGTCAACAATTGATTTGTTTCTCCTTTCAGAAATTCTATTTTTTTGTGATGTTCTTGGTGCAGAAACCTATCTTTTAATTCTATGCTCATTGCAATAGTTAGTGAATTCATCAGATACAAATCCCCCCCTATCTAATCTAAGCATTTCAATTCCTTACCACTTTGTTTTTCTACCATATCCTTATACCATTTAAACATCTTGAATGCTTCTGCTTTATCTTTTAAGAACATAACTGTCATCATTCTAGAATAATCATCTACAAAGAGAATGAAGTACATATCACCATAGTAACTCTTTGTCCTCATGGGTCCACATAAATAATATGGACTAATTCTAGAATAGAATTAGATGTATGGGCTTTACTCTTGAAACTAGACTTTGTCATCTTACCTTTTTGACAATTCTTGCACATGATATGCTCAGGCTTTGACATGCTCGGTAAGCCTGTTACTCTTCTTTTATTGCTTATCTTTATCATGTTTTCAAAATTCACATGGCATAGTATTTTATGCCACAACCATATATCTTTGTTTCTAGCCATTAAACAAGTGGTGTTAATGTCATCAAGATAGAAAAGGTTACCTTTTGTCTATTCACCAATTCCGATCAACTTTCCTGATTCATTGAAGATATTTGCCTTCTTATTTTCAAATGCTACTCAGTGACCTATGTTATTCAGCTGTGAAACACTCAATAGATTATAATTAAGCCCATTTACCCAGTAAGCATTTTTACATTTGATCATGTTATTCAACATTGGTTCCTTTACCTTCAAATGGACAAGGTGTGTCATTACCCATTCTTACTAATCCGTCATTATAGTATTCAAAAGTGTCAATTTTTTTTTATCACAAGTCATGTGGTGAGTGTAGCTACTATCTATATTCCATACATCATTCTTAATAACCTTAGATACGAGTGCAGTCTCTACATACCTTTCTTCTTCGTCTAAATCATCCTTCATGGCTACAAATACCATCTCAATGTCTTCATCAGATTTGGTGTCAGTATCATCAGTTCTGTTATTAGCCAGGTAACAAGCTTTCTTTCCTTTATTATTGTAGTCTCAGGTATCTCTTCTGTCAGATTTTCAGTTTCTTCGGTAATATTTTTTATCACCTCTGTCAAACTTCTTTTCATATGTTATGTCATTACTTCTGCCATCTTTTCTTCTATTAGGACATATTGTAGCAAAGTGTCCAACCTCTTTACAATTAAAACATACAAGTGGTGATTTACCTTTGTATCTACCTTTGCCTCTCTACAATCTTATTTCCATTAGTGCTTCAATATCATCAAGTCCTTGGTCATCACTATCACTTTTACTACCATTTCTAATAGTGTGTCTATGACTTGAATTACTTATTTTTAAAGAAGATTTGAATGTAGAATCTATAGATGGTAAGACACTATTGTCAAATTTATTCATTTCAAATAAAATCACTCTACCAATTAGACTATCTAGAGTAACATTATTGTTTGCAATTTCCCTAATTTCTTATATAGAAGATACTCTAATAGAATATACAAGCAGTAATGTTCTTAGGATTTTACTTATCACTGTCTCTTCTTCAAGTACACCTCCAACTCCTTCGATAGCATTGACTACCTCTTTGATTCTGCAACTATATTGAGTGATATTTTCTCCTTTTTTCATCCTTAGGTGATCAAACCTCCCTTTTAGACTTTCTTCCTTTGCTCTTAGTACATTAGCATCTCCTCCATGTACCGGCTTCAATTTATCTCACATTTTCTTTGTAGAGGTGCAGGTTTTGACATCTTCAAACTCAACATCACAGAGTGAGGAAGAAAGTTCTATCATCATGCAATTATCTCATGCTTTTCTCTCAATTTATCAAGTGTGTGAGGTCCTGTAGGCAACACATATTCAGTATCTAGGTTTTGAGTAACATCATTACAAATACCTGATAGGTGGAGTCTTATTATGCTTTGCCATGATACAAAGTTGTCTTTATTCAACTTGGGTACTTCTCATTTTTCCATCTTGTGATATTTTGCTTGAGCTGTTGAAATCCCTTTCTAAGCACACAAGCTCTGATACCAATTATTAGAATAAATGAGAGGGGGGGGGGGGGGGGANTGAGAGGGGGGGGGGGGGGGAATCAGTGGCCTCAAAAATATTCCAATAAATCAACCCAAAAAATTAGACCACAATATTAAGCCTCTAGTTATCTTCAGTCCTACAAGATGAATGCCTTCAAACAATCTTAACAAATAACTACTGCTTGGAGTTAACTGTTAAACCTTATTCTTATTGTTTACCAATTAGTAGTCTTTCATTTATGGAAAAATAGTAAATTGCTTAGTGTATACCGATCAATCCAGATTAGTTATGTATAATGCAAAATACTAAAGTAATGACTCATAAACACATTGACACATGGATTTTTAACGTGGAAATCCTGTTAGGGGATAAACCAATTGGGACCGGTAACCCCAAATTTTCACTCTTCTAAAGTGAGCTCGGTGAAGAGCTAACGCTATTAAAGGTTACAAACACATTTTTAGGTGTGACCTTGTTAGAGGATTTAAATAGAATAGTTTTTCACTTGATATTTGGCATCTCTATGCTACCTTCTATGAACAAACCCAGTGTAGTTTGTCAAATGGTATCTGGCATCTCATGCTATCTTCATGATCAAAATTTTTGATACTCCTTAGGATGTATCTCAATATAGAAAGGATTGTTAAGTCCTGATCGGTTAAGAGACTTTCTGAATCAATGGTTAAAATGAAACAGTAAATGACTTGTTCACATATACAACTATAAACTTGTAGATTTTCAGATCTATTGTAAGATCATAATACCTTTTTGATCAATATATATTTACAATACCTTTGATCCACTTCTTTCTACTCGGTGATGCTACGCTACTTTATTTCTTGGTGTCCGCAAAAATCTTTAGCTCTTTCCTCAACTTGATTGATCAAGACTGTATGAAGTTGTTCTTCATTAGTTTCTCTTCAGCATCCTTCTTCTCTATTCACTCCCCTAATTTATAATGAATTAGATTGTATCTTTATAGACATGATATCACCATTTCTAAGTCTTTGAATTTCTTGTTCTTGGCGTGATCCACAATTCTAGCCAATATTGATTTAAAGAATTTACTCCAGTTTTATCTCATAGATATATTCTTGCCAAATGTAATAAAATAACTTTAAATATTTTACTTGTCTCTGGCTTTAACTTGTCGATGAAAATATTGTTAACAACCAGTTAACTCTATCTTTAGCTCTTGCTAGCTAAGTGTTTTTTTGTTTTTGAACTTGAGTTCCTTTTGGTGTTTAACTCCTTGTTAGCTTCGGTCAACACTTTAGTTCTCCTTGGTTATCTCTGTCAGGGTCATCTGTCTGTTGGGCATCACTATGAATTTATGCTCGTTGATAATGCTTGTGATTCTTCTCATCGGTAATACTTGTTAGGTTTCTTACTCAGGAAACACTATAACTTTCCTTTCAGGTTTCTCTATCTGTCGGGGTGCACTACCCATCGGTGTTTGCAGTCACTTAGTGAATAATGATCTTTTATGCATTACTAAAAGCATAATCTTTATCTTTCTGATTCTGTGAAGTATTTGATACTTTGTATATAAATAATCAGATTATATCATTTGACATGAATGATAACACAATCCATTAACTGATTTAATGTCTTTCATTATCTTTTTGCATTTTGGTGATCAACTTAACATCTTCAAACATTCAATCAGTTATGGTTCATCAGTTTTAGTTCTTTTTCTCTATGTTCCTCTTTATAGAGCCAAGCCAAGACTACTTTATCTTCTTTTTCATCCTCTTGAGAAGCGGAGGCTCTAACCATACCAGTTGGTTTGTGAATGTCTTTTTCTTTTGATGCTGTAGGTGTGAAAGGTGAATATGATTTCCCATAAGATCTTGGGGACATGGGAATATTATCCAATGATGGAATCATGTCAAGTTTGTATTCCCCCATACTAGTTTCTTCAAGTTTTAGAGTCTTTCCAAAGATTTTCATCACCATATCTTTAGAGGTTTTAGGTGGGAATTCTTTTGGGACTTCCTTATTGTGAGGAACCATACTATCTATTTTAACATTGTTGCAAGTGTCGCTTGAATCTATAAGAATTGTTACTTCCACCCTATTGTGTGGGAATGATGCATTGGTGGTAAGTAGATGGCACTGCTTGTATTTCATGTATCCAAGGTCTTTCCAATAATATGTTATAGGCCAATGGTAGATCAAGAACTTGACAAATTACATTGCGTTAAATTGGTCCTATTCTTATTGGTAAAACAATTAGCACTTTGGATGATCTTTCCTCTTCATCGTAAGCCTTGATGGTTATCTTACTTCTTGAATTAATTGTTTGTTCTGAAAGACCCAATTTATTGATCAGATTGAGAGTACATATATTCAACCCTGCGCCTCCATCTATCAATACACATTTTACATGGGATTTATGGATAAAAAATTCAATGTGAAGGGGTTGGTTATGGGATGAGTCAAGGATTTGTCATCTTCATCTGAAAAGGAGAGGTAATGTGGAGCTGATATGTGATTGAGCATTGCCTGGAACTTGTCCATAGTTATGTTGTGTTGTATGTTGTAGGAGTAATGTTGGACAAATCTTTGAATCAACTCCTCAAAATATTGCACACTTAGTGCGAGTTTGGAGAGCCATTCCATATCATTTCCACCTAGACTTCCTAGAAATAGCTTTATTAAATAAGTTGGTTCATGCATGTATTCTATGCTTAGGGAACAAAATTCTCTAACATGGTCATGTGAATCTATTTCTCCCATGTATTTTTTGTATTTGGGTCGTGCCATGTTAGGTGGAAATGGAACCATGTTTATACTCTTGTCAAAATGAAACAAACATATGTGTTCCAAAGAGTACTTTGTTGATTTGGTCTTCTCTTTCTTGAGTGTTTCAAGTTCCATTTGCATTCGGTATAATTTATTTGAGAGTATGGAAATAGGTGTTTGTCCTTCTTGTTCCTTTAATCTCTCAACTTAATAGTCTTTAGGAAGTTTGGCCCCAAGAGAAGCTAAATGTAGGAAGTATTTTTCTTTGTCTTCTCCAATGATCTTTTCCAAGGTTCTTTGAAACCTCCTACTTTGTTTGAGTTGTTATACTCTTCTTCTGATACATCTTCATCACTGTCAGAACAAAAAAAGATGACCATGATTTTTCTCTTCTTAACTTTCTCTATCGTCTTGTTCATCATTATATTCGTCAAAGGCAACACTCCATTGGTGATCAAGTGCATCCATTTCGAGTGAGTCTTGATAAAAAAGGGGATTTCAAGATGTCTCTCCTTGTTGAAACTTCAGTAATATTGGAGGTATCTTTGAATCATCAATAAGGTATTGTTTACATCTTGTGTTAACCATGAAATATGAGTCTCGACTTTGTCAAAAGTATTCCAATTATGTCAAGAGGATTTCCAATTTGTCCAAAGAGGTGTATCCAAGCTGTGAAAAGGTATGTGTTTGTTTAGAGAAATTGAATCCAGTGTTAGAGGGTTAGAATGCCCTGATAGTGAGCTGGGAATCAAGAGGATTTGTTGAGTGAAAAAGACCACACATTTTGGGACCAATTATGAGAATCCAAAAGGACATGCAAGGTAGACTTCTAATTAAGTTGGAAAATAGTGACAGACATACCAACAAGAGAAACATGACCAGACTGAAGAGAAAAAAGGGTATCCAAAACTGTAGAGCTTCTAATTTTGACACATGTGCAAGTACCCATTATCCTAAATGTGACTCACTAGATGTGAGCTTTGATTTGCAGGATCCGAGATGATGTTTACTAAATGAAATCTCTTGCAAAATAAATGCAAGCCTCTTTACCATATGCGAGCCATAAATGACCAAATGCGAGAAAGTTCCCTAAATGTGAGCCTATGCAACCAGATGCGAGCCAAGAATAACTAGATGTGAGCCTCTGATGAGTTTTGCAATCTTTTTGTTAGTTTGTCTTGAAGTACGTGAAATTGTGTTTGACACCAGAGTCTGTTTGAAAATTTCCAGAGTGTTTTTGAACAACATGAAAGTCAGTGAGTGTCAAAATGTTGTTTGTTTTGAGGAATTCATCTTTTTAATGGCATTTTAGACACATCAAACAATTTTATTAGGTGACCAAACACATCCCTATTCCCTAGATTCTAGGCATAGAATGAAAATCTTTGCTCATAGACTCAGGTACACACTCACATGCTAATCAGAATATGACCACCACTAAGCACACAATGGCTCTAGTCATGATGCTGTATTATCCAAATCCAAATGCAAGTGAAGGCACAAAATGCCGAGTATCTTGGGGCAATTAATATTTGACTTGCACAAAGATTATCACCTTTCAGAGATAAATCAGGTTGTTTTGACTACAATTTATTTGATTATTTATGGGAATATATTCGCAATCGTCCCTCATAGAATTGCACAAGGAAAAATTAAGGCATATAGCCCTATGAGTACTCAAATGTATGTAGTCTCGCAAGAAAGATTCAAGCGGCTCCATTCCACACACATCTAAGCATGTCCAAGGAATGATGTCGAAATTCCAAGGACAAAACTGACTACGTCTTCTGAAACTTTCGCCTTCAAGGAAGCATTTTGATTATAGTGAGATGGAAGGGCTAGCGTTCACCTGTCCTCACTTGGATCATTCCTGGGAAATTTTTTCCTCAACCGACAGGCCCTCTAATCTTTTGAAATCAAGAAAGAGGTTTGATGACTTAGGAGTCTAGATTTCTGATTCTTGATAAAGAAGAAGAGCATACTCTCCTATCCATGCCGTTTTATCCTATAAAGAACATCATGCAAGTTTATTCCCTCAAATTTTAGAACTAAAAAATTAATCCCCCATAGCGAGTTTCTGATTTTCCAACTTGGGAAAAGAGCATAATCCTCTAGTTGGACCAAGAATTGTGTTTAAATCCAATATTTAAGTGCCTATTTTAAAGAACTTTGAAAAAACACTTTTGATCAAATTTAAATGTTCATTTACCCCAAATTCTATTCAAATTCTTACTTGGTTTTTGAGTTTCTAATTTTCCATGAAGGAAAAGAGCATAATCCTCTAGTCAAGTTAGTAAAATATAGAAAATGTGTTAAGTTTTGAGAATTTGCAACAATGTTTGGTCACTTTGCCAGAGGAAACCTACAAAACCACTAGTTAATAATTTTCTATATCTTCTTGGTCAAAGAAGTCTCTGACAACATTCTACAATAAACCATTAGGCTGTTTATCATCCAAAAACATTCAAGATTAGTGGATTAGTCATCAAAATTTCAAAAAATGCAATACAACTAACCAAATATGACTTCCTTTCCCAAAAGTGATGCAATTTTACCATATGTGATTAAGGATCCCAGATGCGAGCCTTTGAAACTAAAGGTGATTCAGGACATATTGTATGTGAGCCTTTACTGAATGTGATGCAAGATCAACATGATGCGATCCTTCTCCTGGGATGCGAGCCTTTGTCCCTAAATATGACTTTGTACATGGAAATAGAGAAGAAAAGAAGAGGTAAATCAGCTCAAAAATAATATAAAATTTAGGGATTTGCTCCACGGTGGGTGCCAAAAATGTGTGTCTATTTATTGTACCTACAAGCTGCAACACAACACTTCAATATATCATTATATTAGTGATTAAAACATGAAATATTGAAGGAAAAGAATATAGAACCCACTAAAACTGACATATTTCTTCCTATCTAAGAAGACTGTGAAAAATGCTATAATTTCCCTCAAATTATGCATAAATTAGTGACATATACAAGCTTAGAATGGAAGATTCAATGAGAAATCAGACTAAATTGCAATGCAAAGTTAATTTTAGTGCACCAAAGAAGATTATGAAATTATGAACTAAGAATATATTTATATTTCTAGAAAATTAAAGAAACATAAGATTGTAATTGAAACTCTAAGAATTGGGGCCAATTGAGCTCAAAATTTAATCCTTTTATAGAAGAATTTGAGGAATGAGTGGCTAAGATTGATTTGTGAAGAGAGGTGGAGATTGACTCTTTGGTGATCCATGTGAGTGATCCAAGTGAGTTAATTCTCATTGGCTAATGGATTGACTTTCCATGTGCAAGTGAGGAGCTGTAATTAGGAGATTTATTTAATTCCTTTTAATTAATTACTTTAGCCAAGTATTTATTTATTTTAATTTGATTTAAATAGGCCAATGTCATTAATGTGAGTTAGTGATGAAATCAATTTGATTTTAGGAGATTAAATTGATTTTAATGAATTATGTCAATATTTGAATAGTTGTCTTGACATAATTAGGGGTATGATCACACTTAGGGAAATAGGGTCTCTGATTAGAGTAGACCAAATTAGGGTGGTTGCATTTATACAAAGAGAAAAGAATAAATTTTTTATAACAATAGGATGAGGAAGATAATCTTTCCTTGTTATTCTGATAACTTTCATCCACTTTGACATTATTAGAAACAAGATATATCTTGGAGTTATGAATCAGATGATGAGGTAGACAATCAGGTAATGCAAGCATGAAATCAGAATCAAAATGGTTTGGTAGATCAAGATGAAGAAGTTGCAAATGAGGAAGAGGTGGAAAAACAAGAGTTAGCTACAAATGAAAATCTGAATAATCCAAGGTATGTAAGGATAACTCATTTAGAAAAATCAGATTATTGGTGATAGGAATCGAGGTGCTCATACTAGAGGAAGAATTGCTAGAAATGAAATTTGTTTGATTTCTAAGATTGAACCTAAGGGTGTTGATTAAGCATGAAAAGATGAAAGTTGGGTAAAGCTATGGAAGAAGAGTCGGAACAAATTGAGAAGAAAAAGACATGTATTCTATTTCCTAGACCTAAGAACAAGAATGTGATCGATACTAAATAGATATTCATAAACAAATTGAATGAAGATGGTGAAGTAGTTTGGAATAAAGCCAGACTTGTTTTTATTGACTTTGAGGAGAGATTTTCTCCTGTTTATAGAATTGAAGCTATTAGGATGTTTCTTGGATATGCTACTTACAAAGATTTTAAGGTATATCAGATGGATGTTATGTTTATATTTTGAATGGAGAGTTGGAAGATGAAGTCTATGTTGAGCAGCCTGATGGATTTCCTTTGAATGGTCAAGATGAAATAGTTTGGTGATTGAAGAAAGAATTGTATGGATTGAAACAAGCCCATAGAGTCTAGTATGCAAGGTTATATAAGTATTTATTGAAACTTTGTTTCAATAAAGGTATTGCTGATAGTAACTTGTACTTAAAAGTTGCTCATGATAGTATTTTGATTGTTGAAGTCTTTGTGGATGATATCATTTTTTGTGGTAATCAAAAGTTGAGTAAGGAATTTTTTGATGAGATGTAAAAAGAGTTTTAGATTTCCATGATAGGTGCTATGAAATTCTTTCTTGGCCTACAAATTACACAATTTGATAAAGGAATTTTTATATCTCAGTCCAGGTATGTGAAAGAACTGTTGAAGAAGTTCGGTATGGATGATTCAAAACCTATTTTTAATCCTATGGTTACTAGTTGAAAACTGAAAAAGGATGATGATTCACCTAAAGAAAATGAAAAAAGATACAAATCAATGATCGGTGGACTACTGTAGTTAACACAAACTAGACCTAACATTATGAATGCAGTTTGCATTGTTGTAAGATCTCAAGCAGAACCGAAGGAATCACATGTTGTTGTTGTTAAAAGGATATTCAAATAATTGAAAGGAAAAAATTATTATGGCATATGGTATGGTAAGGATGATGATTTTACATTGAGTTCTTTTACTAACGCGGATTAAGCAGGTAATGTGGATGACAAAAAAAGTACAAGTGGTGGAGCATTCTTCTTGGGTAAGAGGTTAGTTTCATGGGAAACTAAAAAGAAAAATTGTAAATCACAATCTACTGTTGAAGCTGAGTATGTTGTTGTTATTATTGTTAACTGAACACAAGTGATATGGATGAAGCAAATGCTGAAAGATATCAGAGTAAGTATTGATGAGCATATTTCTATCTATTGTGATAGCTCAAGTGTTTTCAATATTTCAAAGAATCTAGTGTTCATGACTTGGATGATAGCAAGCTATTTTTCTTAAGTGTCAGAGGTTACTGATTGGTGTTCCTGATGAATAGTGCACAAATAAATATGAATTCTAAGGCATATTTGTTTTTATTATTGTCATGACATTTCATATTTCTTTCTGATGTTTCTAGATTGTGTCATATTTGTGTTGATGGATCACATTGAGTTATGTGATCATATTTGGTGATTTTATTGTGGCATGTTGGTGTTCTTATTGTTCTTGGCCAACATAATGGTGTAGCATGTTGCAATGGATCGAGGCGTGATTTATGGATCTGGAGCGTGTTCAAGGATGAAGATTTGGATCCTAGCTATGTCTTTGTCGATATATTTTGGATCACATTAAAAATTGTATTTTATTTAATTAAATATTTGTATTCGAGGTGCTAAGGTTGATATCTACCTTGTTTATTTTTTCAAGGTTGATGAAATGTATATAAAGATGTCATCATTTGTAATTGTGAAGGGGAGAGAGAGAGAGAGAGAGAGAGAGAGAGAGAGAGAGAGAGAGAGAGAGAGAGAGAGAGAGCATGATGTTGGCAAGTGGTCTGATGAGTATAGCATAAAGGTTGTCATTTATGGCAACACTACTTATTGGCATGGTTGCTTGGTGTACATTTCAGTTTTGGAGATTCTGTTTGGAAAAACTGACTAAGTGTGGGAAGCAGTTGACAGTGTACAGTTTTTCCTGGTGAGCATAGTATGTAACAAACTAAGTCATGCAATCTTAGAGGAGTGTACTATGGGATGTAGTAGACCTTAAGCTAAGCTTTCTTATTGTAATCACCTAAAAAATGGTTTGATGAACTCATGAGCCCTAATCTGAAATCAAGTGATCTAAGTCCTAACCAAGGTAGAAAATCCAAAGCTAACCACAATTATGTAATTAAACTCGATCAATTTAATTATATAATTCATCAAAAATCAAGAATCCAAGATCACTCACCAAGAGGTATTAATTCATCAATTAGTCTTAGTCATTTAAATCAAATAAAAACTAAAAAAGAAAATGGCTAAGGAAATTATTTAATAAAAATATTTATATTCCTTCAACTTGCCTCAAAAGTCATACCTCTAACCAATAAGAGGCATTCACATGGATAAAAAATGATTCAATCTTGACCATTCCTCATGGATGTATCTCAACCGTCCAAATTTGAATTTCAAATTTGAGTATTTTACCTCCAAGGAAAATCTATTTAATGAAGCCATTCTAAGCTCATTTCATATCGATGAATAGTGATTTTATAGCTAACTAATGCCAATTTCAATTTCTTGCTAATATAGTTCATTTTTTCTTCATTTTAATTGTCTATTTCATGCATTTTAGCAATCATGGAGCATAATTGAATAATATCCTATGCATTTAGACATTTTTATAATAAATATTCCATCCTAGATTGTCTATTTGCTATGAATTCATGCTTAATCTGAGAGCATTCTATGAAATTCATGTAAATATTCTAGCTCAGGAGAAATATGACATTTTGACATGTTAATTGTTTCAATTTGGTGTAATTCAATTATATTTTGTACTAACATGTCAAGCTAATGTTGTATTGAGTGATTGTGTGCAAAATTTTTGCAGGTACAATATTTAAACATCACATTTTTGGTGCCCCCCATGGGGCTAGAAGCCTCATTTTCACAAAATTTTCTCTTTGTTCTATAGATTTAGTAAATTGCCCTATAGAATGGCATTTTTGGGAGTTCTTCCGTCATCTCCGGTAGTCTTTCATCATCTCTGGGAGATCTTTCATCATTTTTGGGGATACTTTCATTGTCTATTGCAGTCCTTTCATCACTTTTGGGAGGTATAAAATTTTCTCTTAATAATTTTCGGTAACCCTTTAGTCGTCTGTGATGTTTTTAGTCATTTTCTGTTAATGTTTAGTCATTTCTGGGGTGCTTAGTCATCTGTGGTATTTCTTTAGTCATTTTTGGGAAAATTTGTCTTGGGGTTTCTGTAACGTTGTCTGGAAATAAAAGAGAAACAATCTCAGTCTATTTTCAAAGAAACATTGGTTACTATTCCGCTAACTTGCTATGTTTTGTGATTTTTGTCATTTAAAATTTCTTAACAAGTTTATGCAGGTCATTTCCAAAGAATCCTTGGTTAAAGAATTGGAGGAAAACATACAAAAAACTACTAAGGAGTGATTGCAGGTTGCCATTTGCAAAAATCAACCTAAGTACTATGCTTAATTAATGATTTTGTTAGGAACTTAATTCAATTTTCTCTCCAATTCTTAAATTTATTAGAGAAGTATGCTCTTTTCCTTCATGGAAAATCAGAACCTCAAACATCAAATTAGGTCTTGAATGAAAATTTGTGGAAAATCAATTAATCAAGTTTATGTTTGGTTAAATTCTTTTCTACGCACATAACAATCGAATTTGAATTTAATTCTTAATCCAACTAGAGGATTATTCTCTTTTCCCAAGTATAAAATTAGAAACTCAAAATGGAGGATTAAGCATTGAGTTTAATAATTCATGGGAAAGAAATTTGTTTTGTGTGCTTGAGCTTGATAGGAGAAAATGGCATGGATATGAGAGTATGATCTTCTTCCTTGTGAAGAATCAGAAATCTAGAATCCCAAGTCGCCAATCCTCTTTACTGCTTTTAACTTTAGAGGGCCTATCGGTTGAGGAAAAAATATCCCAGGAAAAATCCAAGTGAGGACAGGTGAACGCCAACCCTTCCATCTCACTATATTCAAAATCCTTCCTTAAGATTAAAATCTTGGAAGACTTAGTTGGTTTTGTCCTTGGAACTATGATGATCATTCCTTGGACATGCTTAGATGTTGTGTAGAGCGGAGCCGCTTCAATCTTGCTTTCAAGACTACACTCATCTAGGTACTCATTGGGCTATTTGCCTCAATTTTTCCTTGTGCAATTCTATAGGAGATGTTTATGAACAAATGCTCAAAATAGATACTTTATGGTAGTGACTACCCGGTTCACCCCCAAAAGGTGATAATATTTGTGCAATGAGGATAGTAACCTCCCCAAGATACTCATCATTTCATGCCCTCACTAGCATTTGGAGTCAGATAATATGACATCATGACTGGAGCTATTGCATACTTGGTGATGGTCATATTTTGATTATCTTGTGAGCGTGAACCCGAGTCTATAAGCAAATTTTTTCATACTATTCCAATTTTATAGGGAAAGGTGTGTTTTTTATAAACTTAATCATGAAAATTCTAAAAACAAACAAGTCCTATCAAAACAAGACAAAATCATTTTTCTTTGTGTGTGTGTGTCCCAAATTGAACACTTAAAAACACCTATAAACACACCAAAAATGTTGGAAACTTTGAAAATTGTTGGTTATCACCTAAAAAAAATTTATCACAAAGTTTTCATTGGCACAAGAATGTGGATTCTAAAAAAAACTGGTCCTTGTCTTAATGCTGGTAAAAACAAAAGGTCATTTATGTGCTAATTCTATCAAAATCAACTCAATTTTTGAGGAAATCTCAGAAAATTCTATTTCTAGTTCAAACATCACAAGCTTACATAAAACTTTGGTTTTAGAAGATCAATACAATTCTCTTTGTTTCAACAACCTAACAATAGTCTCAATTGGTCATATCAACCTTTTCTTGTTTAGAGATCACTTTCAAGGTCAATCTTACCTTCATCAAGATCTTAAATATAATCTACTTTACATCAACACATTTTCATCAAACTTTGATCAATTGCTAGGATAGTTTATCAAACATTTAAACTCTATATGATAGATTAATAATCTTTTCAAATTAAGCATCTTCCAATCTTACATGGTGTGGAAACGTAGTGGTTGCTACAAACAAATTGATATTGGACATATACCTTGGACAAAAATCATACTAGAAGCATAATTAGATAAAGATCAAAATCCATTCACAACTGAACATACTATAGATTCCAAATCTCAAACTAATAACAAAAACATGGATGGAATTGAGAATGAGTGGGCTAATCATACCAATACTGAAAATTAAGAAGAGATAACCAAAGAATACATCCAAAAATTCCAACAAGACACAAGGTTCCAAAAGATCATGGACAAGGTCTTAATGACTAACACGGAAAAGTATTTTGTGCATCTAGCCTCTGTGGGAATCAAATTACCTCAAGATTTTGATATCAAACAACTTAAAACACATGAAGAGGAAAATTCCATGGCTACTCTTATCAAACAGGTTGAGGCTTTGCAAACTCAAATCATAGACATGAAGAAAGAAAATGACATTATTCCAAAGAAGTATTCAATCAACGCACTTTGTCCTATGTGTTTCGATCAAAATCTACACATGACTCCATTTCCACCAAATGTGGATATACCAAAGTACAACAAGTATACAATATTTATAGACCTCAAGATGATATACGAGAGTTTTATACTCTTAGTATGGAGTTCCTTCATGAATAGACCTACTTGATGAGACTATTTCCTCGTAGCTTAAGCGGACAATCAACATAATGGTTTTCCAAATTACCTCATGGAATCAAAATTTTTGAAGAATTAATAGATTGATTCATGCAACATTATTCCTACAATATTCAAAATCCTATTACAATGATTGATCTATGTAACACTAAACAATGTATTGGAGAACCATTCATATCATTCTTACAATGATGGAGGAAAATATTTTCAAGATATCCTCGTTTGATTCCCAAAATGGAAAAGATGGAAATTTTTGTAAACAATCTTGTGACAGAAATGAACCATTATCTTCAATTACAATGCATTCCAACATTTGAGAAGGTAATTGATATGGGAGTAAAATTTGAAGACACCTTGGTTACGAAAGGAAAAATCAAGATCTATAAAGAATTCAAGGGATCTTACAATAATAATAACAATGCAAACCAAGACAAATCAAAATATTGGAACAAAAACTAGAATGTTGTAAACGATGGAGTAGTAGATGCCCAAAATCTAAAACAAAAACAACCGGCATTTAATCTTTTTACTACTACTCCAAAGGATTCTAATGCTACATCAAACATACAAATTAATCAAGAATCCAAGAAATCAAAATCACCTTTCACAAATGGTCCTAAATGAGTGTTTACACCTCTTGGAGAGTCACTTGAATCAACTTTACGTAAGCTCATATCTCTTAAGGTTATTACACTATGTGAATCAAGACCATACAAACCATTAGTAAAATTGAAATGGTGGAATGATGCTCATTATTTCAAGTATCATCAAAACAAGGGACATAGAATGAATGAGTGCATGAAACTCAAACATTTTCTACAAGACCTAATCCATAACAAGGTCATTTTAGTGGATGGGCACAAGAAAAATGAAGATCACATGTCTTTTAAGACACCTTTGCCTAACTATGAGAAGGGATAGTCATCCAATGCCAAGGGAAATCTAGTGAATAATTCTTATTCACATGAAAAAACCATCAACATGTTGGAATCATGGGACCAACATGTCAATGTGATCATAATCAAAGACAAACAAAAGGGTGAGTCCACTAACGCGATAATAGGAAGTCAAGCTAAAGTGACATTAAAATGAGATTCTTCAAAACTGCCTACATATTCAAAAATAACCTCAACCAAAAAAACTTCATCATCATCCTCATCTAATTACAGTTTGGTTGATCAATTGCAGATAACTCCTATGCAAATATCTATTCTTGAACCGCTCAAAATTTCTCCATCACATAAAGAGATTTTGGAAAAAGCTTTGGTTGAAACAAATGTTCCTAACAATATGGACGGGGATAAATTTCAAGCCATGGTTAGACACTTGACCATACCACACTACCTATCATTCTTAATGGAAGATGACAATGCTATAAGAAACCCACATAACATGCCCTTACACATAGAGGTGTTAGTCCATAAATACCGAGTAAAGCGAGTATTGATAGATGGAGGAGCAGGCCTAAACATCTGTACTCTAGGTTTGATCAAAGCATTGAGATTATCAAATGAAGATATTGACCCTAAAAAGAGGATAACCATTAAAGAATACGATGATGAAGAAATATCATCTAAAGGGTTGGTAATGTTTCCTACCAGAGTGGGACCCATGGAAATAAATATTGTGTTCCAAGTGTTAGATCTTAACCTATCATATAATATCCTTTTGGGAAGACCTTGGATACATGAAATGCAAGCAGTACCATCAACTTTCCATCAATTTTTAAAATTCACTCATAATAGAGAATAAATCACAATTCCAGTAGACACCAGTTTCTTTTTAATCCTGCAATAATGTCAGAAGATCAAATGAAAGAATGATTCCTCATAACAGGGAAGCTACAAAAGAACAACCACTTGAGAGTTCAACATCAACTATGCTAATGGATTTTGAGAAGAAACTAAAGTTACAAGATAATAGGTTTGGAGAGTAAAAAGTGGATCAACTACTTTCATTAACAACATTACCTCTCTCCCCTAGATCACAATGAAGACCTTCATCGTCCACGATATCAGAAAAGATTAAACAACAAACTATCTATAATGGAACTTTTGTAAGAGGAAAATCAGTGGAAGAAGAGAATGAGGACAATGAGGTATTGAAATGGCTATATAAAGAAAAAGATGAATCTCATCAAGACATTAAGCATGTCCAGATAGCGACTCAAAAATATAGATGTGGTATTCATATCATACAACAAATGGGATATCAAGGACAAGGACCTCTAGGCAAGAATAAAATAGGTACTGTTGAGTCAATATTTACACAATTCAGAGATCCCAAAGATAAAATTGGCATAGGGTACAAAGAGGAAGCACAAATCCCACTCATTTAAGATGGCCTAATCTTTGATGAAGAACATGAATAATCTAAAGAGGAAACATAGATGGTCCCTATCTTCTTTGAAATATTGTTACATATCCATGAAGAAAATCCTTAGTATCAAGGAGAAATCTACATTCCTTCATTTTGAGGGATCAAGAAACTAAGACTGAGGTAGAAACATCCATACAACAACCAACTGATCAAATACTTGAGGACAATCAAAATGATCTTAGAGACATACATCTAATGAATAAATCAATGAACAATAAAATTTCCCTCCTAACTGGGGACAACTAGTAATAATTATGCATGTTTTTAAATTGGTCACATTATCCTGACACAGATTCTAATGAATATGAATGAGATTCATTCTTTGAAACCACTATGGATATTGAAATCTATATGATAATACCAACATTGTTTCTGATTTTTCTAATGTGGTGCTACCAAGCATAATTGATGCTAATATAGGAGTCTTATTAGGACTAGAAGAGATTAAAAGAATAATAGAAAATACAAGACAAAGATGAGAGGGGAAAAGCTCAGGTGTACGACCTTTTGAATTTGGTCCACATAATATTGAAAACAACTCGAGTAAGAATAATGAGAATCTTTATGATCTAAATAATCTTCAGGATGACGCTATTATAGACCTTTTCAATACAATTGAAAGATATGAGAAAAATTCCATCATGAACCTTGAAAACATTGAAGCTAATCCTAACAAAACCTTGCACCTAATCCGCCCTGAACTTATTGATTGGACATTATCTGAACCTATGGATATACCCATGTTTCCTAATGACCATGCCATAACTTGTTATCTAAATGTGATAGAACCCATAATGTCTTCCAATAGGAAATATAATGCATGGGGGATATCATGTTGTCTAGTCACAAAAGGAAAAGGAAATAAATCAAAGATCTGAGGGTGAAAACCATTCTATGGTAGTCTTAGATCACAAAAAAGGAAAATAAAGGACGTATCCAATAGTGAAAACCTCCCTGAGGTGGTAGAGGATGGGAAACTTGATATTCTCCCAGATCACTCTCAAGAATAGTCTCCGAAGCTCATTGAACATACTCAACTGATCAACCTAGGCACAAAAGAGAAACCTTAGATCATACATATTTCTCAATCTTTATCTGCTAAGGAGAATCAAGAATTCATACAGTTATTCAGAGAAAAGAAGATAAAATTTGCATGGTCCTATTATGATATGCTAGGGATGGATCTTGATCTAATCATGCATCATTTATCTATGGCTCCAGGAGTCAAACCTGTTAAGTAAAAACTATGAAAAATGCATCCTCATATTATACTATTAGTAAAAGTAGAATTGGAAAAGCTATTGAAAGCAAGATTTATCGGAGCTATTGCCTATACAGAATGGATATCCAATATCATTCCAGTCTCAAAACTTGACAAGTCTATCAAAGTTTGCACTTATTTTTAGGATGTAAACAAAGCATGTCCAAAGGATAATTTCCCACTACCAAGAACTGATGTCATTATAGATCTCACATCAGGACTCAAGATGTTTTCATTAATGGATGGATTCTTAGGCTATAATAAAATTAAGATCACTACTAAAGATCAAGACAAAAAAAACTTACACCTATCCATGGTGAACATTTTGTTGGAAAATTATGCCTTATGGGCTCAAGAACGCAGGAGCGACATATCAATGAGTAATGACCACAATTTTCCATGACATGATGCACAAGCACATGGAATATTGTGTTGATGATACCCTAGGGAAATATTTCAATAGGAAATATCATTTGACAGATTTAGCTACAATCCTAGATCAGATGGAGCAATTCAAATTTAGATTAAACCCAAAGAAGTGTGGATTTTGGGTTAGTTTGGGAAAGCTTCTAAGATACATTGTCTCATCTAAAGGCATTGAAGTTGATCCAGAGAAGGTTAAAGTAATCATGGAAATGCCATCACTCAAAAATATCAGTCTGTTAAGATCCTTGCAAGGTAAATTTGAATCAATCTGAAGATTCATTGCTCAACTGGTAGATAAAGCGCAACCATTTGTGAAGCTTATGCACAAGGGTATTACACATAAATGGGACACGGCATGTGGAACATCAATTGATCAACTAAAACAATATCTAGAAAATCTACCAATACTAATGGCTCCAATTGCAAGAAATCCATTATTATTATATGTTTCAACAATTGATACCTCATTGGGGAACTCCTTGCACAACAAGATAAAAATTGCAAAGAACGAGAAATATATTATATCAACGAAACACTAGTGCAATATGAACTCAACTACACCTTTATTAAGAAATCTTTTCTCATGGTCATGTTCATGTCACACAAATTTAGACACTATATGATGGCACATTCAATAAAGTTGGTGGCCAAGATTGATCTTTTGAAGTACCTCCTCAACAAAGCAAATTTATCAGGAAGGTTAGCTAAATGGGTCATGGTACTCAGCGAGTTTGATATCGAATACATATAAAGAAAAGATATTAAAGGAAAAATAATTGTAGATCAACTAGCATAAGCACCATTTCCAGGAGACAATCCTTTAACAATAAAAATTCCTGATGAATCCATCATTATAATCACAAAACACACATGAAAGATGTATTTTGATGGTTCCTTTACACAATAGGGATCAGGAGCAGGAATAGTTTTCATCTACCCACAAGGCTACACAATACCTAAGGTATATAAAATTCTATTTCCATGTACCAACAAAATTGTGGAATATGAAGCCTTGGTCAATGATTTAAAGATGGCATTAGAATGATAGATCACCAAACTACATATCTATGGTGATTCTCAACTCATCATCAATCCGATTAACAATGATTATCAAATGAAGGATGAGAAATTGATTCCATAAAAGAACATGGTAGAGGATTTAAAAAAATACTTTGTTGGTATAACGTTTGAATAGATTCCTTGTGCACACAATCAAGTGGCAGATGCTTTGGAAAATTTAACATCTCTGATACATCTGTTTGATAACCAAACCCGTTATGAATTTCTAGTGGAAGATTTGGCTTACCCTTCCTATGACTATCTAGATTCCAAACTAATATGCCCTCTTGTGAGTGGTGAGTCACCTTGATATAAGCCAATCCTTGACTAACTTATGCATAACACCTTTTTTGAAGACTTGTCCAAGAATGTAAAACACGATATTATTCACCAAGTCTCCAAGCACATAATCAGAGCTGACAACTTGTATCAGAGAGGTTTTGATGGAACCTTACTAAGATGTTTAGAGCTTGAAGAATCAAACAAAGCCTTACTAGAAGTCCATGAAGGTATTTGTGGATCACATTTGAATAGCCTTACTCTGGCTTAGAAACTCTTAAGACTAGGTTATTATTAGCCTGCAATGGATAAATATGTTCTTTATTTCTCAAAATATTGCAAGAAGTTCCAAATCCATGAAAATATGATTCACTTTCCATCATGAGACTTTCTACCTTTTATTACACACTAACCTTTCTAGTAGTGGGCTTCTGACTTAATTGGCCAAATATATCCATATTCTTCAAACATGCATAAGTTCATAATCACAACAACATAATATTTCAAAAAATAGGTAGAATCTATACCTATGATAATGGCTACAAGAAAACAAGTCTCTATATTTATACTCAATTATATCATTTGCAGATATGGAATTCCTTCATCCATCGTCACAGATAATAGAAAATAGTTCAAGAATAAAGACGTCAAGGAACTCTCTGCAAAATTTCAAATCACTCAACACTTCTCTTCAATTCATTACCCTCAGGGAAATGGAAAAGAAGAGGCCAGTAACAAAAACATCCTAAAGATTCTCATTAGAATAGTCAATGATTCTGGAAAAGATTGACATGTTCAAATCAATCCAGCTTCGTGGGCCTATCACACAAGTATTTGAACACCAAAAGGGGCCACTCCTTATTCTTTGGTCTATGGTGCAGAGGTGGTTCTCACTCTGGAAGTTGAAATACCATCCCTAAGAGTATCATTACAAGGGTTGATCATAGATGATGACTACAAACTCTCAAAGTTGCAACACCTAGAACTACTAGCTGAAAGATGTCAAGATAATTTTGAACATCTACATGGATATAAAAAAAGAATGGAAAAAGGATACAATAAGAAATTCAAATCTTGTGAGTTTCAGGTAGGTGATCTAGTGCTACGTGAAAATCTAAAAAATCAACAACATTGAGAAAATAAAGGCAAGTTTGAATTGAAATGGTTAGGGCCTTTTATCATAACAACAATATTTTGATCTGGGGCATATCAATTAGCCACCACAAAAGGAGACACAATTCCTGATCCAATCAATACTAATAATTTGAAGCGGTTCTATGCTTAGATCAGTCAAGGTTGAACAGTGGAAAATGTCCCCAAGAAATCCAAAAACAATGGAAAAAGTCCTAAAAAAATCCTAAAAAGAAGAAAAAGAAGCTGAAAAAATGGTTATCTCGGTGAAAACCTGGAAAATAGACTCTTGGGCAACATAAAAAAAATCAAATATCTTAAAAATACAAAAAAAGAGAAAAATACAAAAAAAATGAAAAACAAAAAAATCGTGCCTTGGTGAAAACCTGGTAAAGAAGTGCCTTGGTAGCAAAAATAAAAATTCTACAAGTGGTGAAAACCTGGTAAACAAGCACCATTTTTCACCTCGCTTTTCTCTCTATCAATGCTCTATTATCTCTGCAAAATTTTCTACACATCCTTTTGGCTCACAAAGCAACATCCTTGTTTCTTGCTAAAATCCATTCTATGTCTTGGAATCCAATCTTCGCTTTCATCAATAGGATAATTGTTTCAACCAAGGACAATTCATCATTCTCACCGGTATTTCTCAATACCACCAATAAAAAAAAGGTATTTCTAAATACCACCAACCATGCAAGGGTATTTTTCAATACCACTGATCAATCTCTTTCCAATCAACAAACAAAATTGTTTCTAAACACTCCTCGTTTCATCAAATGAACAAATCATCCAATCTATTAATCACAACACAAGTACAAAAATGACCTGTCTTATGGTATGCTTACAAGAATTTTGAGTTTTGAGTAGCTCCATGATGTATCTGTACTAGAGAAACAAGGAAGAAGTTAGGATATTTTTCTTTGAGTGACTGATTGTTCATTATTGACTTTTTTCTTATCATATCTCCCGAGTGCTTCAATGATGCTTCATGACTAGAAACACAAGGAAAGGGGGCATGATATTCTTATTTGATTTATACTTGTGATTTGTATTGGTATTTGAGTTGGTCTATGATGACAACACTATAGCTACATGAAAGGCTCCGAGACCAAAGCAAATATCTATGCCAGACAAGATTGTTATCTTATCAATTGATGATTATTATATATTTGAAGAGATTCCATGCATCTTTGTACTGGAAGATCGAGGAAGGAATATGATATTTTCTTTGTTTGTTGCTTGTTTTTTGATGCAATTGATGCTCAAGACATCATGATCTTGTTGGAAATACAATAATGGGAAAGCAAGATACTGAGAGGGGGGGGATGAATCAAATCTTCAAAATTAAACACTTAAAAAAAACTGATCCACATTCATAGATATATGAATATAATGTAGTATCAGATAACATCCACACAATGAAATAAAAAACTCATAACACAAGAACTTGGTAACCTAGATACCCAAATAGGTAAAAATGGGGTGGGGATGACACCCACAAAATTCTCCACTACTGCAGTAATAAAGTGTGCCTGTTAGGGCTACAAATGTTGATTACAAAATGCAATCTACCCTATTAAAGGTCTCTACCCTATTAAAGGTCTGCCCAGTTAAGAGATAAAGATCATTACAATCTACCCTGTGAAAGGATTTCAACTTACAATAAAGTAAGCACTTTGTTAGGAGATTTAGAAAGGTCTGCTAGAACCACTTTGTTAAGAGATTTTCACCTGATACAATGATTAGAATGTCTCAAGTATTTATCCTTCATTATGCACTCAGATGTTGATGATGGATCTCCTCTTTCTAGTACCTTCTATGATCTCACAATTTGATATAACTTTACTCTGCTGTTCACTGTGTTGTCACTCTTCTTGATCTCTGCTTCTTAACAAAATAACCCTATGTGCATTTCACTTCAAAAAAATGCAGTCACCACATACACTTCATCTGCTCTCTTCTTACACACACAAAATAGGGTTTAGAAGCAATCTTAATATATCTGTTCAAGTCTAATAGTGAGATCTAGATCAATGATCAACATTCAAGATCTAATACCTATACCATCAAGGTATTACAATTAATGTTTTCAATAGATCATGCATAGGATAAAACAATTAAATGCATAACTAACTCCGTAGAAGAATATTAAATGCATACATAAGTCGGCCCAAAAAGCTTATACAAGTCAACAAGATCAATTATCCTCGAAGTTTGAATCATTCTAGACATGTATACAAAAATTGTTCTGCTCGACACTTGTCATCTCTGTCGCTCGACACTTAACATCTATGTCACTCGGCATAATACAACTCGGCTCGACAATGTAACTAGGCAATCTGAATATTGCTCGGCAATGTTGCTCAGCCTTGGATAGTTTTAGCTCAGCCACAGTGATAGCCAACTAAAACTGCCTAAGTGAATGACTAAGTGTTGGTCACTAATCATCAACAGAACTTAGAGATTAACAATCTCCCCCTTTAATATTAGTGGCAAAAACACACTTATCATTACTTCCATTCATTTCATCAAAATTTTGCCTAAGTATACTAAGTACTCCCCCTAGGAATATACTTAGAATTATTCATACAAACAGTGTACATGCCTTCAAAAAATATATACAAGTGTACCTATTCTATACTGATGTATCATACTGTATCCTTTCCAACTTCCTTACCAATTTCCCCCTTGTTTTTGTCACTGATTTTTGGTGGGGTTAAGTTGTACTTATCCAAAACTTGTTTATGAAGCTATAGGGTGGATTCAAGTGTAGTATCCCAGCTTTCCTTAGCAATCTTCATAACTTCTAATTTTATTTCTAGCTCGACAGCTAGACTCACTAAACTTTCTGCAGTTGAGAGATTTGCATTTCTTTGTGATAAATCCTTTGCAATTGAAAGTTCCTTCTATATTACCTCCAAGTGAGGCAACAAGCTTGTCTAAATAGTTAACAATTTGGCCCTAATTTGACTATCTTCAGCCATAAGCTCAGCTATTCTCCATTGTGCATTGGTCAACTTAGTAAGATGTAAAGAACTAGAAGTAGTATTCTTACCTAAAGTAGTGCCAGTTGATCTCAAATCTAACTGTAGCTTCTCAAAAAGATGTAGATTATCCTTTATGAAGAATTCAACATCACATAGTTTCCAGTACAAAGAATAAACATTTTTTGTAACTTTCTCCAAAATTTCTACAAGCGTAGAAAGCTCAACCTGTTTTGTTGCAATGTCTTCTGAGATTTTCTCCAGAACTTTGCTCTCAAATCTCCTCTCGGACCATTGTAGAAGTTTTTCATTGCTATTAATATCATCATCGGTTACCTTCTGTACAATGTTAACTAATTGATCAATAATTGGAGCTTGAGGCATTTCATCCTCTAAGTCAAAATCCTTTGCAAATATATCCTTGATGTCATGCAACACCTGCTTTTGCTTCAGTTCTATTTTTATCTCTTCCTGTCTCTTCTTTCTCTTAAGAAATTCTTGAAGAGTCCCTATTTGTTCAAAAGATAATTCATTGGGATCCCATTGTGGAATCACAATTACCTCATCTAATGTTACATCTAGAATTTGAGACTTCTTCTTCAAAACTTTCTTTCTCTTCAACTCTGGTGAACTTATGCTTGACTGCATAATACCTTTTCCTGTGATAGTGTCAATGTCCATTGCCTCTTTAATTCTATCAGTATTATCTGTGGATTAGGCATACTCACAGTTTTAGGACCTATGGGAGTGGATGACACAGAGTGTGGTAGATCATCCAACACTTAAACTGCCTCTTCTTCCTTAGGCTTATCAACAGTATCCTTCATCACTACTCCACTATCTAAAATTGTTTTGACAACCTCTAAAATAGGTGGATTCTGTGAAGTTACCTTTTGTGCATTTGTTTGCTATTTCTCTTCACCTTTCTGATCATTGACAACTTCAATTATCTCATCATATGCTATGGTCTTTTCTTCTTCAATATCAGTTGCCTTAATAGGTGAATCAGTGTATGTACCACTCGACACATCTTGTTCCTTGACATTCAAATTGCTTGGATCATCAACTAAGAAATCCATCAGACTGTCTGCAGTCAGATCAACAGAATTTGTTGAGTCTAATGCATCTTTGGTCTTGTCCTATTCTATAGCAATCTGGCCTTGAGTCACTTGTGGCTTAGGGGTAGTCTCCACTTCAACTTCTTTTGTCTTTTGCTCGGATGTTCCCTCACCAGATTTCTTATCTTTTGGAATGGCCAGTCCAAAGATTTCCTTCCAAATCCTTGTACTCTACTGTACTAAACCTTCAATATCATTTTTCAAAATAGCATAACCTCTGAGCTTAGGAACAAACCTATTATTGTATTCCTCAATGAATTTGGCTTGTTGTTTTGAAGTTAACTCAGGTATTACCTTGGCTAGAGTTCCTTCCCTGATTTGTCTCTCTTTGGTAAGTGCAAATTCCCATTTGCTTGACAGAAAATCATATAGTTCATTCAGCACATGGTTTCCTATCTCTGAAGGAGTTAACTTGAAAGTATTCATCATATCCAAGAGTGCTTCCTGAACTTTGTGCTTATCCACTTTATTCAATTTCTCATACTTAATGAACTTGAAAGTTGCTAACCCTGCTGAATTCCTCAAAGTGTCACATACCTCATCAATACTAGTTGGTTTCTTAAATTGTGTTGTAGGTTAATTATTGGGTTCATCAATTTCAGTCTTTTCATCATCACTATCTATCCCCAATTTTAGTTTCCTTCTAGGTCTCTTTGCTGGCTTACTCAGCTCAGCGTTAGGAGCAATTTTAGCTTCCTTTCTAGAACTGCTTTCTCCAACCTTCTTCTTTTCATACACTTTTGTTTGTACTTCTGCTGGAGAAGTAATAGTAGATGCTCTAGTCCTTAGATAATTAGCTGTAGGAGGTGTAACCTTAGGTTTATCTTTGCTTGGCTTGGTTACTATTACAATTGATGGTCTTTTACCCTTAGCTTTCTTAGTGATCTCTTCAGATGCACTCACTTCCTCTTCTGTAGACATATCCTCACCTTGTCCAGTGGTCAAGCCTAAATGTGCATCCTTAGGTTCTTCATCACTGCCTAAACCAACCATTTTCTTTAGATTTTTCACAATTTTCTTTCTTTTCCTCTCCATAGTTCCCTCTGTTAAAATTCTTGAAATTTTAACTTTGGCTTCATCAAAATTTCCAAACCTTTCTGCTGTAGTATCAATTGCCTCGGCTAGGAGTGCAATGATGGCAGCTGATGCTTCATCAATGTTAATTTCATATGGAAATGGTTCTAAGCATGTTACCCTGGGTGTCACAGCCTGGATATATGTGT
>MU225228.1:741581-752664 GCA_018584345.1 Thuja plicata
TTACCCTGGGTGTCACAGCCTGGATATATGTGTTATCCGTATCAACTAGAAAACAAATTTCTTCATAGTGCTTCTCCACTAGTGATCTAGGAATCCTAGTTCTTAATCTCATTCTCTTCTTGAATTCCAAAAAATAGCTCCCCATAATGCTATTGAAATTACTTCCTAGTTTATCAATACATTCACTAATCTAAACTGTAATGGGTCTATCCTTTTTCCAAACAATATTTTCTAATGTAGGAAATGTATTCTGAATGTAGAAAAACATACAGACTAGTAAGGAACCAAACTTACATGATGAGCTTTTAGCCTTTCTAATTGATTCTAGGTTCTCGGCTAATTGTGTCTGTTGTAGCTTGGCAAGATCATATGTATGATTCTTCTTAACAATTTTCCATGCCTGGTCAATGGCTATACAAGGAGCACTATCCAATCTACTCAACTACTAGAACTTATGTGCTATTACTCTTACTCCAAAATCAAGTTTTAGGTCTTTAATTGTAGATATAGTCATACCTCTATTGTTCCATACCACTCCAGTGTTCAATGTAATTTCCTCTTTGCTATTATCCCTCATTGTTTGTTTCCCATTAACTACAGGATATCCAGTCACTCGATGAATCATGTTTTTAGTAATCTTGACTGGTCCATTATCCAACCACATACACATATCATGAACTCAGCTAAGAATAACCTTAATCCATTCATCTTTGAAACCTTGTGGAAAATCTAGGGCACAAGTTAACCCTTTGTTGGCTAAATGTTTGAATTCTCCCTTCAGAACTCCATCGACACATAATTTTCTATAGGATTTCCTTAATTCACTATCACCTACTTCACCATTCTTAACCATGTAACATGATCAAACATCATGGATCATAAGTACCTTGGGTGGAATGGATGAGAGGGCTCTGGTTAAATTATTCTGAATTGCACTTTTAGGAGCAGCTCGAAAGTTGAGAGGTGCACATTCATAACTCCATACTAACTAAATTTTCTCTTGTTCTCCCTCCATACTTTTAGCTAGTGTGAAAGAGCTTGTAGCCATAATCTTGAAATTAGGGTTTGAAAGATGAAGAACAGAGTACCTCAACAAGTAACGCTTCACACTATTCACCTTAGGATTATTGACGGCATGCTGACGAAATCTTCGATGCTAACTTCGTTAAGATCAATTCTGCAAATTACTCCAATCACTCCGTAAACAGTAAAAATCGCAAGGTAAAAATGAAGTATCATTTGTTCATCCTTTATAGACTTCGAAAGGTCAAGGTAGGTAAGCAATAAATGTTCTGCCCATTGAGTTAGTGCAAGGCAGTTGTCCTCAGCTTTCTAACACAACTTGCATCCCACTCGGCTTACTAAACTCGACCATCATAAAACTTACTCGGCCAACAAAACTTGGCACACACTAAAGAACTCAGCCTTAGTGTCCATGATTGGTGCTCGACACCTATAGTGCAATTAGCTCATCCCGACATTTGTCTTCAAAATATGTCCTGGTGCATCTTAACATATGCAAATATGGGCTTTGGTACATTTCATGTTAGGAACTGATGTAAGATAATAATTTTAATTGCAGTTCCTTACATACCTCTTTTACTTAGTTGGAGTTCATGTGATCATGTGATCCATTGGATTGGGTGACCTCGGATTTACTAGCTTCACTGCTTCATGGTTTAGACTTATTAACCTATTTCTTGTTCATCTGTGCTCTAATTTTCTCAATAGTAGGAGCAGGTACCCTAGTCTTGCAATCTTTTCTTGTATGACAAATTTTCAAACAATTGTGACAAACTAGGCTACCATTCATCCAACTTTTAGAATTTCCTCTGAAATGTGTCCTTATGTAGTTTTTTGGAACATGTCCATACTCACCACAGTAATGACAACTATGCCATGTGTTGTAATCCCACTTGTAATTATTGACTTTTCTTGGTGATTTCTCTTGTGCCTTTGATGTCCACTATTGTTTACCTTTAGATCTGCAATCTTGTGCTTTATGACCATATTTGTGATAGTTATAGAAATTAACATTGATTCTAGGTGTTTTGCTTGCCTTTTTCTCACATTCACGTGCTTGATGTCCAAACTTATTACAGTTAAATAAATAACCATTAAAGTTAGTTTTAGGATTGGACTTACCATTCTTGTTTTGGAAAATGTTTGTTGTATGACCTGGTTCCCCACAGTGGTGGAAAATAGGTTTGTTGTTTATTGGCTTTGCATACCTTCTTTCACCTGTCTTAGATGATTCTCCATCTTTAGTGATTGTATGTTGTTTAGTGTGACCTAATCTAGAAGAATCTTTAGGTCTTCTTGATGCTTCCACCAGTTTTTCAAAGTAGCTCATAGTTGTACTTGGATCATTCACTTTGTTGTTAAGTTCTTTCTCAGATCTCAATTCATCTTTTAATTGACTGTTCTCAGATCTAAAATTTATAATCTCCAAGTCTTTCCTACTGATCTCCTGATTCACAAGTAGTAATTGATTTGCCATGTCAACTTGATTGACTGTCATTGTTTGTACATCATGTGTTCTTTCATCAAGTCTGATAGTCATCATTCTTTTGTCTTCTTCTGCCATAGCCTTTTCATCTTTGGCTTTCTTTTTCTGTTCAACAACTTCACACATTCTTATTGATTGGGCTTCTTGTTCCTTTTTCAAGTTTCTGACTTCTTCACATAGTGCACTATTATTTTCCAGTAGATCTGCTATTTATGCATCGCTCTTAGTAGAATCTCCATTCTGAAATAGATTTGTGGTGTCCTCTTCCTGATAATGAGTGTCATTCATTAGTTTGGCCAAATATTTCCTTGCAGTCAAGGACTTCTTTAATTCCTGTCTTGCTGTCTCAAGCTGTTGTAGTGCTAGCTGAATATCAATCTTTTGATTCTCAATGAGTTTACCCATCTTGTAGATCTCCATCTCAAGATCTATATTCTCAAGCTGATTATGACCTTTTTAGAGAACTGTACTCTGATACCAATTGTTGGAAATACAATAATGGGAAAGAAAGATATTGAGAGGGAGGGGGGGTGAATCAAATCTTCAAAATTAAACACTTAAAACAAACTGATCCACATTCATACATATATGAATCTAATGTAGTATCAGATAGCATCCACACAATGAAATAAACAACTCATAACACAAGAACTTGGTAACCCAGAAACCCAAATAGGTAAAACTGGGGTGGGGATGACACCCACAAAATTCTCCACTACTACAGTAATAAAGTGTGCCTGTTAGGGCTACAAATGTTGATTACAAAATGCAATCTACCCTATTAAAGGTCTACCCGGTTAAGAGATAAACATAATTACAATCTACCCTATGAAAGGATTTCAACTTAAAATAAAGTAAGCACTTTGTTAGGATATTTAGAAAGGTCTGCTAGAACCACTCTGGTAAGAGATTTTCACCTGATACAATGATTAGAATGTCTCAAGTATTGATCCTTCATTATGCACTCAGATGATGATGATGGATCTCCTCTTTCTAGTACCTTCTATGATCTCACAATCTGATATAACTTTACTCTGTTGTTCATTGTGTTGTCACTCTGCTTGATCTCTACTTCTTAACAAAATAACCCTCTGTGCATTTCACTTCAAAAAACTGCAATCACCACATACACTTCGTCTGCTCTCTTCTTACACACACAAAATAGGGTTTAAAAGCAATCTTAATATATCTGTTCAAGTCTGATAGCGAGATCTAGATCAATGATCAAGATCTAATACCTATACCATCAAGGTATTACAATTAATGTTGTCAATAGATCATGCATAGGATAAAACAATTAAATGCATAACTAACTTCGTAGAAGAATATTAAATGCATACTTAAGTCAGCCCAAAAAGCTTATACAAGTCGGCCATATCACTTATCCTCAAAGTTTGAATCATTCCAGACATGTATACAAAAACTATTCTGCTCGGCACTTGTCATCTCTGTTGCTCGACACTTAACATCTCTGTCGCTCTGCATAATACAACTCGGCTCGACAATGTAACTAGGCAATTTGAATACTGCTCAGCAATGTTGCTCGGCCTTGCATAGTTTTAGCTTGGCCACAGTGATAGCCAACTAAAACTACCTAAGTGAATGACTAAGTGTTGGTCACTAATCATCAACAAAACTTAGAGATTAATAGATCTTTCATATCTTGATGCTTCTGTCAAAATGCAATATCACAACTGAACTCATTAGTATTCATATCACCAGGATAAAGAAATTATTTGTGATGATTATACTAAGTCAAACATCTAACATAGTTTATATTCATATTATCATGGTCACCTAAGTACTAGTGATGATTGTACATACTTGCATCCAAGAAAAGTGATATGCATACTAACATGGTCACTTGAGCATCAATGTTGGTTGTATCAAAAGTGGGTCTGCTAAAGCTCAATGATGAAATAAGAAATAAATGAAAGACATGGATGGAAGCTACATTGCCTGATAGGAAGTGCATTTTATTCGAGAAGTCAGTTACTTTGCATCTTATGAATATATGGTATGAAAGGCTTTAATAACATCAATCTAAGGAGGGAAAAGCATATCTAATGAAATTTCAACACGATATCATTTCTCTTATGATTGAGTATTTTAATCACTGAAATAAAAAAAATCATTTGCATAATCATGTAAAAGTGCATATCCATTTTCATTTCATTAAGTATCATTAAAATCATACATATGCATCTATAACATTAATCTAAAATCACATATATGCATTAAAAATGATCCAAAAATAAACGCATCCATACATTTGCATTCACAACATAAAGGAAATAAAACAACATGGTCAAAGCATAATCATAACCATCACATATCATAATGCAACCACATAGAAATGCATCTCATATCATAAGCATTTAAAAAGTATCAGTGAAAAAGATGCAAAGATATCAAAACAAGAGAATGTCATAATATATCATAATGTCCATGGGATACATCATACAAGTTAGTCAAAATGGTGCTCTATCAACAAAGTATCTATACATCATCAAAAGAGGCATCAATTCTCAATGGTTCTCATGACTGACTACCAACATCATCCTTAGGAGGTTCTGGTGGAGGCATATCAGATCTACTCAGAGCTGGTACACCCTCTGACTGTGATGCTGCCAGAGAATAATGTGTGACTCTGGCAGTAGGATCTGGCACTGCTACAAAATATGTTGCTTGATAATAGGAAGCCCAACTACGTTGCAAGGCAACATATCTCTGATCTAGCCAAGACCTATCTCTGTCTGCTAACTATGTTTGTAACAAAACTATACACATTTGTAGCTGACCTCTCTCTGCAGACTAGAGATCAATGCAACATCACCTATACCCTATGGAGGTGCACCTATTTGTGAAGGAATAATTGTACCTGTACCTCTCTGAGGAGGAGGACATGTTTGTACACCTGTGGGACCTATACCCATTTGTAGGGGTACACCTGTATGCTGACCTATCTGAATAACAAGATGCACACACAGAGAAACTATCTTGGTAACTCTCAGCTGTGTGGGTATCTGTGTGACTAAATGAACTGCTGAAGAAAAGGGAACACTAGAAGAAGATGACATCTGTGCCAAAGATAATTGATTTAGAGTGCACTGCAAGAAAACCTTGATGGGCTCCAACTCCTTATCACCTCTTCAAACTCCTTTCTTGAACACCCCAACTCCACATTTGTCTTCGTAGGGTGACTTCTGACTTGTCTAAGGGACCAATACACTTCCCATACCCCCACTTGACTCTCCACGCCAAGATGTAAAACTCTACAATTTCTCCTTTAGGGACACTTTCCCTAAACCAAGCACAATAACATAAATTTTAACCAGAGACTTAGAAATACTAATCTAAGTGATTAGAGACTACAAGTAGACCTCAAGGGTAGAGAATCCACCAATGGATTCAATATTGCAGACCCAAGGATGGTCGAACACTAAATGACCTAGAATTCCTTGTAGCCCTATCCAGAGGGTTTTTAAAACATAAATTTCAACTGCAAAAAGATATAACTAATCTGATTAGGTTTTTAGACACCCTTTACAGAGTTTTGAAACCCCTCTAAGCCTTATCACTTCACTCCACTCCTGCACCACTAAAATCTTACAAAGCTCATAGACCTAATTAGCTAGGTTAGGCTTGGTTTTCTAAGCAAGTGGTCAAAGATGGGTTCATATAATGAATGTAATGGCTTAGATGGATTCCTCTACCCAAAAATAGTCTAGAATCACCATTAGTTTGATCCTCCCAATCATATATTGCACATGTATGTGACTGTACTAAAGAACCAGGCTAATTACATAGAGATAATTAGCCTAGGGCTTTGTCTCATAAATCATAGGAATGACATTGAGTCTCTGAGATTTAGGATTCTTAAGGAACATGATCCTAACTTGTATTTTCCAAGTGGCCAAGTAGATCCACTAGATAAATCTCAAGTTAGGATCACATCTTTGTGACTGACCCTGTAAACTTTGGTTTCTCAGACAGTGAGCAAATAAACTCTCTAACTCTTAACAAACACCACAAAAAAAACTCAAACAAACTAGAATGTTTAAGGAACTCAAGACATCACCAATTTCTGCAACTGGATCCACAAGATGAATCTGTACTAGGTCGTACACTATCAAAATAACTCAGAAAACTCTTCTATTTCCTTCTCTAAACATCAAGCTCCATACATAGTAAACTCTTACCTTCCTAAAAGGCATCAGATCATCTAATAGAATCATCTTGGCATTATAGGTTCTCCAAGAAGTTGGTGTGGTCAGTTACATTTGAGTTTTCATTCCTCGAGAAACATTTTGCAAAAGTTGCTCATGCAACATTTTGCAAAAAGACAACTTTTTGGCAACATATGACAAAGTTTCTATTTTGGGAAAAATACCAACCTTACCAATCTCCAAGGGTGTGGGAGAGGTTCAAAACATGCTAAGAGCCTATCCTAAGGTCTTGAAACATAAAATTCTAACTAAACACTAGAATCACCAAAAGACTAACATGGTCTAACAATGGTTTTAGGAACCCATAGGTTTATAACTCACCTTAGGGTCCTTCACCTTACATCATAGACCCAAACAAGCACACACTAGGGTGATCTCAAGGATGCACCTTATTAAAAATACTAAAGCAAGAAAACATGAACTTTAGGAGGTGCCCTGCACCATACTCCCCATGGAAAAAGTAACTCAAGTCTCTTGAGTTGGGAGATATTAAGGTGGATAGCCTATCTTTTGAATGTCTCCAGTGGTCATCCAGGTAGCATCTTCAATGGTTTGGGTTTTCCATTTGAATAAGTACTCATATTAAGTGCCTCTCCAAGTTTTCTTGTTCACTCTCTTATCTAGGATTCTTTCAATCTCAGGAGGAGTTTCTTGGGGTACGTCCTTGAGTGGTTGGAGTGTAGGAGGCTCTGGAGTACCTACAAGATTAGTAGTACTAAATTCACCTTTGTAAGCATAGATTACTGCAACATTGAAAATAGGTGATAAGCCAATGTGAGAAGGTAGATCAATTCTTAGGCATTGTTGCCACATTTCTTCATAATCTTGAAAGGGCCAAGATTTTTCATCATAATATTTGTGTATTTTATTTGGGCGGTGTCTCCTTCTCAAGGTGGATCATCATTAAATCTCCCACTTTGAACTATAAGTCTCTCCTCCTTTTGTCATCCTGTGCTTTGTATTTCTCAGTGGTATGCTACAATTTGATCAACACTTGGTCATGGATGTTTTTCATCACTTGAGAAAAGTGTTCAACTAGTGCACTCCTTTTGTCCATGTCTTTGATATCTCCGAGCTCCAATACCCCTCTAGAGTGAGTGCCATAGACATTCTGGAATGGAGTTAAACCAATACTCCTATTGACTAAATCATTGAATGAGAACTATTCTTGTGCTAGAATAGTATCCCAGCTAGCCCCATGTTCTTGTGTGAGACATATTAAAAGGTTTCCAAGGGACCTATTTATGACTTTGGTCTACCCATCAGACAGTGGGTGATATGCAGATGACAGTGAAACATTTTTCCCTAGATTTCTCCATAGTGTTCGCCAAAAATGGCCTAGAAACTTAGGATCCCTATCTGATATGATTGAAAATGGTAGTCCATGAAGTCTTACAACTTCTCTGAAGAAAAATCCTGCTATGTGAGATGCATCATGAGTTTTTCTACAAGGGATGAAGTGTGCTATCTTTGAAAATCTTTCAATTACAACATAAATGCTATTAAATCCAGACTTGGTCTTTAGAAGACCTAGGAAAAATTCTATACTTACTGAATCCCAAGGTATTGAAGGGATGGGTAAAGGAGTATATAATTCTGCATTGGAGGTGTGTCCTTTGGCTTGTTGGAAAACTGAAAAACTCTCCACAAAAATACTAACATCTTTTTGCAATTTGGGCCAGTGGTAGAACCTTCTAACCAGCTCCAGTGTTTTATCCACCCCAAAGTGACCATGTAGGCTTCCACAATGCTTTTCCTTGATAATGTTCTCCCTCATGGATCCTTTTGCGACACACAATGAGCTTCCTTTGAAGAAAAGAGCATCTTTCACAATAAACTCTAAGAAATTATTGTGGTATCTGTCTATCATCTGAGTACAAACCTGATAAGCCTCTTTGAAGTCTTCATCCATAACATACATATCCTTCATAGTATGAACTCCAACACTCTCCAACTGAATGGTTTGGGTAGTTAGGCATCTTCTACTAAGAGCATCAACAAATTTGTTTACAATCCCTTTCTTATGCTTGATAGAAAATGTATATGACTGTAAGAACTCCATCCATTTCACATGTCTGTGATTAAGTTTCTCCTGCCTATTCAGAAAGCTAAGTGCATGATTATCAGTAAAGACTACAAAATCCTTGGGCAAAAAATAATGCTTCCATTTCCTAAGTGACTGAACCATTTCATACATTTCAAGATCATAAGTAGAGTATTTTTGCTTGGCTTCATTGAGCTTCTCACTGAAAAAAGAACCTGGCCCCCCTTCTTGTCTCAAGACTCCCCTAATGACTTTATTACTTGCATCACATTCTACTGTAAACACTTTATGAAAATCTGGTAGGACTAGGATAGGGTGCTCTGCAATATTTTTATTCACAACTCAAAGGACTCATTAGCTTCATTAGTCCAAGAACATATGCATTTCCTTCCACCTTTAATGGTGTTGATAATGGGAGCACATATGCCACTAAAATTTCTAATGAATTTCCTATCAAAGCTACATAAACCATGGAAACTCTTTACCTCTGAAGGAGTAGTAGGAGGTGGCCAAATGAGGATGGCTTCAACCTTGGAAAGATCCATTTTGAGACTATTCTTGGAGATCAAAAAACCTAAGAATACAAGTTCTTCTTGAAGGAATACACATTTCTCTATGTTTATCTTAAACTTCTCCTCATGGAGTTTTCTCATCACCATGTCCAAATGTTTGAGGTGTTCTTCTCTTCTCCTGCTAAAAATCAAAATATCATCAAGGTATACAACAACAAATTTTTTAAGAAAAGGCTTCAATACTTAATTCACCAGTCTCATAAAGGTGATTATAGAATTGGAGAGGCCAAAAGGCATCACAAGCCATTCATAGAGGCCTTCTGTGGTCTTGAATGCTATTTTCCATTCATCTCCCCCTCTGATTCTTATATGATGGTAGCCACTCTTGAGATCTATCTTGGAATAATAGCTTGCACCTCCTAAACAGTCCATCAAATCCTCTATTCTAGGCATAGGAAACCTATATCTGATAGTTATCCTATTGATTGCCCAAGAGTCCATATATAGCCTCCATGTGCCTTCTTTCTTGGGTGTTAGGACTGTAGGGACAACACAAGGACTCACACTCTTCCTAATGAGGTCTTTTGACAACAATTCTTCAATCTGCCTTGCTCTCTCTTGGTTTTGTTAATGGGTCATCTTGTATGCTACTTTGTTTGGAAGAGTGGCTCCTAGTATGAAGTCTATACAGTGACTTACTTCCCTTTCAGGTGGCAAAGAATCTGGTGTGCTCTCAGCTATGATACCCTTATACTGGTGTAACAGTGCTTTGACCTATTTGGGGCCTACATCCCTAGTAGGAGCTTTGACCTTTGGATCTTTCACTAGTGTATTTTTGGGCCTTAATACTAAAGCATAACAAGGTGTATCCATTTCTTTTAGTACCTTCATGAATTCCTTCTCCCCTATATGTAAGACACTACTAGTTGTGTTCTAAAATGTTGACACACTTCTATGAATCATTCCATCCAAGGTTGCTCAAGAATGAGGCCTCAAATATTGATCCATAGCTCTCTAGTCATGGAGTGCAAAGGTGTGAAATGGAGGCCCTCAGATTGACCTAGTTAGTGCCTATGCAAGTACACCATGAAATGAGAGATTCAAATGCATGAAAATTAGATATACTCTATATGATAACAATGCATGAAAGGAAATTAATCTAAATGATAACAATGCATGGATAAATCTATGAAAGGAAATACAAATGCAAGATTAATATATGAAAATAAACATGAATCTAATCTACATGAGGAGCCATGAATGCAAGAAGAAGAAGACAAGAAGATAGAGAAGTTGCAATTTCCAAGCTTAAGTGCTCAAATCCTCATCCAAAATTGCTCTCCAAACCTGTAGCATAACAATACTATGAAAAAGATGTATATGAATGATGATTGATGTTTTCTTGATTGATGATTGATGATTGATGATTGATGATTGATAATTGATCGATGATTGATTCATTGATGGATTATCAAATGAGAAGGAGAGGTTTCCTTATATAGAAAAGTGAATGGTTGAGATTAAGAGGCAAAAAAAATTGATCAATGGTTGAAATTAAGAGGCAAAAACCCACCACTTAGGAGGATGTGATAAAAAAGGCAGTTTTATTTACTTTTTCATTTAATTTATTTCCTTTTTCAACAAATAAAGTACTTTAAGTGAGGATTTTTATTTATTTAATTAAAAGAGGGGTTTTCTTTCAATTAAATAAATTACAAGAATTTTATTTAATTAAATGGGAGGAATTGAATTTAATTAAATAAGAGGAATTTAATTAAAAGGGAGATTA
>MU225228.1:756416-768637 GCA_018584345.1 Thuja plicata
ATGTGAAGCCCTTAGTATTGGTGGAGGAGGTCCAAGGATGGACGTGGAAGACACAAAAGGATAATCAATAACTTCATCGACATGTATATGACAACCAAGGACATCAGCATCTTTAGAGTGAGCATTAAGATTTTCAATAGGATCATGAACATCTTGAATAGGAGCACCTTCTTTGATAGGATTGTTTGAATCTTGCAAAGACTTAGGAAGAGTAGAAAGTGGAAGTGAGCATGGAGTGGTAGAACAAGAAGATGGAAGACTTTGATCTTGACAAGAATATTTGGATAGCATAAGCGCATAATTTTTCTCTTGAATTTCAATAGGCTTAATATTAGAAGTAACAACACCATTTTTAATAACCTTAATGGAAGTATCATCTTTGGAAAGCGCAAGTGTAGTAAGGTTATTTTGATTGTCAATAAGCTCAATGGTGTAAGACTTATGACATGGTGGAATGAATGAGAAAGGGCGTAAGGGATCAAAAGAACCATGATGCGGATAAGAGATGTCATAAAGAGGATTGGATGACATGGAGATTTCTTGATCTTGATCTTTCTTTATGTTCTTTTCTTTATCATTTTTAGAGTCCTCTTGACATGGAGCCACTTCTAAGGATAGGGAAGCATCTTGGAATTGTATGGGAGACTTGGGAAGAGATGATGAAGGATTAGCTAAAGTAGGCATTATAGCATGTAAAGGCTTAGGTTCTTTAGGTTTAGCATTATTGAAAGTATTTTCAGCCAAGTGAAGGTTAGCTTGAGTTTCTTTAAGAGGTAGCCCTTGAGGATAACTATAGGGAACTGCATGAAAAGCATTGTCGGATGAAGGATTTGTTGAAGGTTTGGAAACTTTAGGAGATGTATGAGTATTGGAAGAAGTAGAGGATGGAAGGGAATTATCACAAAGCAATGGTTCATTAGTAACATGATCTTTCTTGAGAGTACAATCTTTATTTTCAGCATGAGAATCCTTGGAAGAGCGATGCTTGTAGTAGCTACTTTTATAATCAGCGTGGTAAAATTTTTCTTTCTCAATAGAAGCATCAAAGAGGTATTGTTCATGAAACTCACCAAATTTTCTTTCAAAATCAGAATCATATGGATCACCATCATGATCTATCCAATAGGACAGCCCTTTAGTAAGAACAAGCACACGACAAGGAGGACTCTTAGGAATAGAAGTGTCATAATAATGTCTATGTATTTCATCATAATAGGAAACAAAGTCATCAGAGTCACAATAGGCGGGATCATCAAAGTCATAGTCATCATAAATAGGCATGTCTTTCTTCACGAAAGAGGTATCACAAGGATTATCACATTGCTCATTATGGTATGCTTTTTGAAGAGAATCATGACTCTTGGGAGAAGTAGAAGAAGAATGAGATCGTGAAGAAGAAGAATGTGAGGACTTAGTGAAAGAAGAATGTTTGGATGATGATGAATGATGCAAAGACTTAGAAGAAGAATACTATTTAGATGGTGAGGAATGATGAGAAGATTTAGAAGAAGAATAATGTTTAGATGATGAGGAATGATGAGAAGATCTAAAAGAAGAATAATTTTTAGAAGAAGAGAATCATGGTTACAAGATCATGTTTATGATTTCAAGGAAGACATTCGACTCTCTCAATTTTTGTTGTATTTTTGCTGTGGATTCATCACTTAGGTAATGTCCAGAAGAACGACATGTCATAAGTTCATCAATAAGTGTGATATCATCCATTGTCAAGAGCCCTTTCCTAAGAAGATAGCGGAGATCCATGGTTATAGAAGAGAAGGAATCAAGAATGAAAGTGATAGAATAGATGAAAATAGAAGAAGATAAACTAGATAATAAGAGAAAAAGAATCAAGAAGATGTGAATATCTTAGGAAGAAGAGGAAGAAGCATGAAATAAGAAGAGAAGAATGAGAATGGAAGACAAGGAAGACATGGGAGATGTGGAAGAAAGAAGACCAAGAGTCATTTTGTGTAAATTGATAACATTTAAGTTCATTTGGATGTTGAGAAACATGTCATAACACTTTTTGGGGGGACCAATTGAAGCTTTTATCACTTGGGAACTCAGATTTGTTCGTTTTAATTGACCAACTAGATGCATTAACAAATTTTATCATGAATCAAGCACATAAGACAACAATCAGAGATTTCAAGCAATCAATGTCTTCAAACAATGAGCAAGGGACAAAGCAACCTTGCACATGAAGATATATAGTGTCATAGTATTTCTACTCCATAAGAATGCTACTTGTGTATGTTCTCAAAATTTTTTCCAATCACGTACATAGTCCTAGAGAATAAAAAGTTGGTTGCACTATGGTTCTTAGTAATGGATTGACTCTGCAACTTTTGCAATTTCAAGTGGGTGAAATCCAATCCTGGCGCACCAAGGTTTTGACACAGTCTAAGAATTTAATCAATCAGGAGCTACTGAGGAGATCGAACAACCCACAAGAAACTACACCCGTGGAGATTTCTTCCACAAGGACATTTATATAGCGGCTGTCACTACCATGGAGAAAATGGCTATTACCGCTTGAGGTTCCATCTACGTGGTTGACCGAATAAAGGGAATGTCCACTACGGTTAACCCTCTCTAAAAGGGAAGACTCACAATATGGACCACATGGGGACTTAGTTTGGATTCAAGGTTTCCAAGTTTCTGATTCTCCCAAAAGGGAAAAGAGCATAATCCTCTAGCTCTTTTCCTCACCAAAACATAGAAAACATGATTCATTGACCCACTAATTTGAAATCACCTCATTCAAGGCTCACACAACAACAAATGACACCAATCTCCCAAAGAGAGAAAGTATTTCCAAAAGTTGAAGCCCAAACCAAGTTGACCAATGAGGTAAAAATAAAATCCTTCCCTACCTACAAGGGGATCTATCGTCAAGAAGAGCTTCACATGTAAAACAAGTGAATAAATTCCACTCTCTCAAGATCACCACAAATAGTGTTCATAGGGCCTAATTAATATGTGAAACATATATGCGAGAAAGCAAATCTAGGTCCATTTTTAGAGCACCAATGGGAAATGTGATCTATGAAAGAAAGAAACACTCAAGCTAAACACATGAGATGTTCATTTTAATTCCTAAAATCCAAATGTTATAGAGATAAAAAAAATACCTCAAATCCAATGCAACGCAAATCATTTTGTTGTTTATCCAAGCAAGTCCAAGCAATCCACACGAACTCTCCAACAAACAAGACAAGCAAACAAGCAAACAAGATATGCAATGTATATTCAACTTATGCAAGCTCTAGGGTTAGATCTAAAAATCAATTGTTAGGAGCAATAATAACTAGAAAATAATCCAAATGACAACTCACATCATGCATTGAACCATGTGAACAATAAGTGCAAGCTAATCATTAAATACCCTTTTTTTAATTTTGATTTTTGACCTAGTCAACAATATCTGATTTGTTTGCTATGAATTTGGATCCCAAACCCTAAATACAGAAAAGAGACCCTTATAAAAAATAGAGAGATTTTCAAAAATGTCAAAATTTTAAAAAGATCTTTTCATTTGTGCCCTAGGGAGCCATTTCCCCAAAATAGACCAGTTTTCATAAATCGACCAAATGAGCTATAATTTTACATCCACATTTAAAAATCAAAGAATGGACCCCCCTGTAGAATTCAAAGACCTTTCCGAAAATGTAAAAATTTCCAAAAAATTTGTTGATTTGTGCCAAAAATTAAGGTTTTATGAAAAATAAAGAAAAAATTATAAAAAATTCACAATACCTCAAAAAATTTTAAATTTTTTACTGGAGCTTCTCTGATATGTTGCCAACCAGAAAACAAAATTTTAGACCAAAAATCTAAGCCGTTTGGGAGATATGATCAAATCTTTGAAAATCTAGGGTTTTCATCTCCAAGCAAAACTGCACAAGGGTTAGGCTTGAAAAAATTCAATAAAATAACCATGTAAAGATTAGAAAATTTGAGATCTGAATAAAATGGAGGAAAATCATGAGCATCATTCCCCACGATGGGCACCAAAAAATGTGTGATAAAATGTTGACACACTTCTATGAATCATTCCATCCAAGGTTGCTCAAGAATGAGGCCTCAAATATCGATCCATAGCTCTCTAGTCATGGAGTGCAAAGGTGTGAAATGGAAGCCCTTAGATTGACCTAGTTAGTGCCTATGCAAGTACACCATGAAACGAGAGATTCAAATGCATGAAAATTAGATATACTCTATATGATAACAATGCATGAAAGAAAATTAATCTAAATGATAACAATGCATGGCTAAATCTATGAAAGGAAATACAAATGCAAGATTAATCTATGAAAATAAACATGAATATAATCTACATGAGGAGCCATGAATGCAAGAAGAAGAAGATAAGAAGATAGAGAAGTTGCAATATCCAAGCTTAAGTGCTCAAATCCTCCTCCAAAATTGCTCTCCAAACCTGTAGCATAACAATACTATGAAAAAGATGTATATGAATGATGAATGATGATTTCTTGATTGATGATTGATTCATTGATGGATTATCAAATGAGAAGGAGAGGTTTCCTTATATAGGAAAGTGAACGGTTGAGATTACGAGGCAAAAAGAATTGATCAATGGTTGAGATTAAGAGGCAAAAACCCACCACTTAGGAGGATGTGATAAAAAGGCATTTTTATTTACTTTTTCATTTAATTTATTTCCTTTTTCAACAAATAAAGTACTTTAAGTGGGGATTTTTATTTATTTAATTAAAAGAGGGGTTTTCTTTCAATTAAATAAATTACAAGAATTTTATTTAATTAAATGGGAGGAATTGAATTTAATTAAATAAGAGGAATTTAATTAAAAGGGAGATTAAATATTTTAATTAAATAAGATGAATTTTATTTAATTAAAAGGGAGATTAAATATTTTAATTAAATAAAAATGATCAAACCTTAGGAAATATCAAAATAATTGAATAATTGAATTAATTACAATTTGATCAAGGAAATTGATTTGAATTGAAAATGTTCCAAAGCATTGATTCAGATATTTATAAAATGATAAAAATGATAAATGGGGCCCAAAGTCTAGGCGGCCATTTTAAGGTGCATACACTAGTAACATATTTTTCTTTTGCACAATCAGGTAGTGGGTTCATCACATACTCAACACCATCCTTAACTATAGTATAGACATTGGACTTTCCATAATGCTTAGCATCTACATCATATTGCCAAGGCCTACCCAATAACAAATGACATGCATCCATCTCTGTGATATCACATAAAACTCTATCTATATACTCCCCTATCTTGAAATCTACCCAAACTTGTTCATTGATAGTAGTTTTCTTTTCTTTTGTCAACCAAGAAGCCTTATAAGGGAAAGGATGATGGATTACATGAATTTTTAACTTAGTGACTAACTCCCTAGATGCAATGTTATCAATGGATCCAAAATCAACTATAACTTTACATACCTTATTGTTCACTTTGCAGCTTGTTCTGAACAATGACTTCCTCTGAGGTGGTTCTGCAGTAGTAGGTACTCTTAGGAGTGTCCTTTGCATCATGAGGCATTATCCTTGTTCTAGATTTGTAGGATTTGAAGTTGCAGAATGATAGGAGGACACACTTTGAATATCATATTCTTGGGTGAGTTGTACTCTCCTGTGCCCTCTTTGTCTATCGGTGCCACTCTTTTCAGGACATCTAAAGGACTTGTGTCCAATTTTATTACAAGTAAAACATTTCCTTGTGAAGACACTATGTCCTCTTCCACCAAATCTCCTTCTACTATTTGATCTCCTACCTCTGAAGCTGCCTCTATTATTATTCTCTCCTTCTGACTCATGGCTACTAATATCCCCTTGACTTCTTTGGAATGGACCTCTTCCATTGAACCTACCTCTGCCTCTAAAATTATTCCCTCTACCTCTGTTATTTTTCTCTCCTCTCCTCTTCTATTTTTCTTCAAATTTCATTGCCATTTGAAAACACTTATGTATTGATTTAGGGTTGAATAAGCTCATTTCATCTTGAATACTGTACTTTAGTACATTTAGGTACCTTTCAAGCTTGTGTTTCTCACTCTCCAGGACTTTGGCCTTCAAGGTCATTTTATGAAACTCTTCAGTATATCCACTCACATCAAGGTCCTTCTGCCTTAGATTTTGCAACTTTTTATGGAGGGTGATCTCATAGTCCTCTGGCACAAATTTCTTCTTGACTTCTACCAACATCCTTTTCCATGTTGAGATAGGGTTCCTCTCTTCTTCTATCATTTCATTTTGTAGAAAATTCCACCAACTTAAGGCAGGGCCTTTCATTTTGGATTTTGCAACTTTGACCTTCTGATTTTTAGAGATATTGTCACATTCAAAATAATTCTCCAAAGCTTCTATCCAATCCATATATTTCTTCAGGATCCATTTTCCCACAAAACATGGGAATGTCTAATTTCTGATCTCTCCTTCCAACTCTCTCAAGAGCTTCAAGAAATTTGACTTTCTCGGTTGGTATGTTCTTTGTTTCATCCTACTCTGTATCTTCTTCTTCTTCTTCTTTAGAATCTTCTCCCTCCTCCTTCTCTGTTTGGAGGTCTTTCAACTTCTTTATCTCCTCCTCCATCTTCTTGTTCTTGGCTACTTGTTCTCTCACAATTTTAGCCAACTCCACATTTGTGATTCTAGTAGGAACTTTCTCTCCTTGAGGTTCTTCTATTCTATCACCCATTATTCAATTCTTCCAAGATCTTAGCAGGCTATGATACCACCTGATGCAGAGTGTACTACAAGAAAACATTGATGGGATCGAACTCCTTATCACCTCTTAAAACTTATTTCTTGAACACCCAAAATCCACATTTGTCTTCCTAGGGTAACTTCTAACTTGTCTAAGGGACCAATACAATTCCCCTACCCCCACTTGACTCTCCAAGCCAAGATGTAAAACTCTACAATTTCTCCTTTAGGGACACTTTCCCTAAACCAAGAAGAATAACATAAATTTTCACTAGAGACTTAGAACTAGTAATCTAAGTGATTAGAGAATTCAAGTAGACCCCAAGGGTAGAGAATCCACCAATAGATTCAGACTTGTAGACCCAAGGATGGTCGAACACTAAATGGACTAGAATTCCTTGTAGCCCTATCTAGAGGGTTTTTAAAAAATAAATTTCAACTATAGAAGGATCTAACTGATTTGATTAGGTTTTTAGACACCATTTATGGAGTTTTGAAACCCCTCAAAGCCTTAGCACTTCACTCCACTCCTACACCACTGAACTCTTACAAAGCTCACATACCTAATTAGCTAGGTTAGGCTTGGTTTTCTAAGAAAGTGGTCGAAGGTGGGTTCATAGAATGAATGTAATGGCTTAGATGGATTCCTCTACCCAAAAATAGTCTACAACCACATTAGTTTGATCCTCTTTATCATATACTGCACATGCATGTGACTCTACTAAAGAACCAAGCTAATTACATAGAGATAATTAGCCTAGGGCTTTGTCTCATAAATCATAGGACTGACATTGAGTCTCTAAGATTTATGATTCTTAAGGAACATGATGCTAACTTGTATTTTCCAATTGGCCGAGCAGATCCACTAGATAAATCTCAAGTTAGGATCACATCTTTGTGACTGACCCAGTAAACTTTGGTTTCTCAGACAGTGAGAAAATAAAATCTCTAGAACTCTTAAAAAACTCCACAAAACAACTCAAACCAACTGGAATGTTTAAGGAACTCAAGACATCACCAAGTTCTGCAACTGGATCCACAAGATGAATCTGTACCAAGTCATACACTATCAAAATAACTTAGAAAACTCTTCTATTTCCTTCTCTGAACATCAAGCTCCGTACACAGTAAACTCTTACCTTCCTAGAAGGAATTAGATCATCTAATAACATCATCTTGGCATTTTAGGTGCTCCAAGAATTTGGTGTGGTCGGTTACATTTGAGTTTTCATTCCTCGAGAAACATTTTGCAAAAGTTGCTCATGCAACATTTAGCAAAAAGACAACTTTTTGGCAACATATGACAAAGTTGCTATTTTGGGCAAAATACCAACCTTACCAACCTCCAAGGGTGTGGGAGAGGTTCAAAACATGCTAAGATCCTATCCTAAGGTCTTGAAACATAAAATTATAACTAAACACTAAAATCACCAAAAGACTAACATGGTCTAACAATGGTTTCAGGAACCCATAGGTTTATAACTCACCTTAGGGTCCTTCACCTTACATCATAGACCCACACAAGAAAAAACTAGGGTGATCTCAAGGATGAACCTTATTACAAATACTAAAGCAAGAAAATATGAACTTTAGGAGGTGCCCTGCACCATACTCCCCATGGAAAAAGTAACTCTAGTCTCTTGAGTTGGGAGATCTTCAAGTGGATAGCATGTCTTCTAAATGTATTCAGGGGTCATGTAGGTAGCATCTTAAATGGGTTGGGTTTTCCATTTGACTAAGTACTCATAGTAAGTGCCTCTCTGAGTTTTCTTGTTCACTCTCTTATCTAGGATGCTTTCAATCTTAGGAGGAGTTGCTTGGGGCATGTACTTGAGTGGTTGGAGTGTAGGAGGCTCTGGAGTACCTATAAGATCATTAGTAGTAACTTCACCTTTGCAATCATAGATATTTGCAACATTGAAAATAGGTGATAAGCCAATGAGAGAAGGTAGATCAATTCTATAGGAATTGTTGCCACATTTCTTCAAAATCTTGAAAGAGCCATGCTTTTTCATCATAAGTTTTTTGTTTTTTTCTTTGGGTAGTCTCTCCTTCTTGAGGTGGATCATCACTAAATCTCCCACTTTGAACTATAAGTCTCTCCTCCTTTTGTCAGCTTGTGCTTTGTATTTCTCAGTGGTATGCTGCAGTTTGATCTGCACTTGGTCATGGATGTTCTTCATCACTTTAGAAAAGTCTTCAGCTAGTGCACTCCTTTTTTCCATGTCTTTGATATATCTAAGTTCCAATACCCCTCTAGGGTGAGTGCCATAGACAATCTGGAATGGAGTTAAACTAGTACTCCTATTGATTGAATCAATGAATGAGAAATTTGATTGTGCTAGACTAGTATCCAAACTCGTCCCATGTTCTTGTGTGAGACATATTAAAAGGTTTCCAAGGGATCTATTTATGACTTTGGTCTACCCATTAGACTATGGGTGATATGCAGATGACAGTGAAACATTTGTCCCTAACTTCCTCCATAGTGTTCACCAAAAATGGCCTAGAAACTTAGGATCCCTATCTGATATGATTGACAGTGGTAGTCCATGAAGTCTTACAACTTCTCTGAAGAACAATCCTGCTATGTGAGATGCATCATGAGTTGTTCTACAAGGGATGAAGTGTGCCATCTTTGAAAATCTATCAATTACAACATAAATACTATCAAATCCAGAATTGGTCTTTGGAAGACCTAGGACAAAGTCCATACTTACTGAATCCCAAGGTTTTGAAGGGATGGGAAAAGGAGTATATAACCCTGCATTAAAGGTGTTTCCTCTGGCTTGTTGGCAAACTAAACAACTCTCCACAAAACTCCTAACATCTATCTACAATTTGGGACAGTGGTAGAACCTTCTAACCAGCTCCAGTGTTTTATCCACCCTAAAGTGACCAGCTAGGCTTCCAAAATGATTTTCCTTGATAATGTTCTCCCTCATGGATCCTTTTGGGACACACAATGAGATACCTTTGAAGAGAAGACCATATTTCACAATAAACTCTGAGAAATCAGTGTGGTATCTGTCTGTCATCTCAGTGCAAACCTAATAAGCCTCTTTGAAGTCTTCATCCATAACATACATATCCTTCATAGAATGAACTCCAATACTCTCCAACTAAATGGTTTGGGTAGTTAGGTGTCTCCTAATAAGAGCATCAACAACTTTTTTTACAATCCCTTTCTTATGCTTGATAGAAATTGTATATGACTGTAAGAACTCCATCCATTTCACATGTCTGTGATTAAGTTTCTCCTGCCTATTCAGAAAGATAAGTGCATAATTATTAGTAAAGACTACAAACTCCTTGGGAAACAAATAATGCCTCCATTTCCTAAGTGACTAAACCATTGCATACATTTCAAGATCATAAGTAGAGTATTTTTTCTTAGCTTCATTGAGCTTCTCACTGAAAAAAGCAACTGGTCTCCCTTCTTGGCTCAAGAATCCCCCAATGGATTTATTGCTTGCATGACATTCTACTATAAACACTTTATGAAAATCTGGTAGGACTAGGATAGGTTGCTTTGCAATATTTTTCTTCAACAAATCAAAGGACTCATTAGCTTCATTAGTTGAAGAAAATATGCATTTCCTTCCACCTTTAATGATATCAGGAGCATAATCCCATTGAATAGGTACCAAATGATGATGCTCATGGTATGTAGTATCGTATTTCAAACATGGTCCCCACTATGAATCCTCATCTTGAGTTTGGGCATAGGCTAAAATTCCCCGTGGCATTGGCTCTGCCATACTAAACTGTTTGAGCATGTGGGTAACCAAGAACCTCTTAATAATCACTAGTACATTTGAGGTCAAATTTTGATGACCATTTATCAGATTTCCAATGCTCATTTGTCGGTATTTTGACACATGAGTCCGTCACCATTTTTTTGTAGGAAATTGTGACATAAGACACATCCATCAGTTTACCGACACCACATCACGTCAAAAACTTGCACATGACAACAACTTCATTATGACATTTCCTGCGGTTCATCCATCGGCATTCCAACACCATGACCTATCAGAAATATACAATCTCTGTCAAAAACATATCCTTTTCGACATTATAACTGTTGGCATACCGACATTTTCCACCTAATTTTGACAGATATACTTGTCAGATATATAGCATTACTGTCAAAGTTTCTGTCGAAGAATTTATTTTTGTGACACTTTAACTGTCAGAATAGTGACAGTCATGCAGTATTTCTTCGACAGGTTGCCCTGTCGAACGTATAGCATTACTGTCAAAAGAACTGTCGTAAATTATGATTCTCTAACATTTTATCTGTCAAAGGTATAGCACTTCTATCGGAAATTAATTATGAAATGTTGAAAAACTGATGGATATGCACATTAAAGATAAAATAGCTCAAGAGACCATCATAGGTTCTCTCTTTCTTTGGTCTATATTATTGATAGAATGTTTTAACTTTCATTAGCTCATCAAATCCGGGGATTTGAAAGAATTTAATAGAATATTTTCATGACAACGTATATTATTTAAGTTGACGTTGCACGAATTTATCTACTTCGCACACTTGTAGACTATGAGGAAGACGATAAAGAAGCATGGCCATGGTAGGAGATGCTTCTTTATCATCGTCTTCATAGTATACAAGTGCGTGAAGTAGATAAATTCATGCAACGTCAACTTAAATAATATACGTTATCATGAAAATATTTTATTAAATTCTTTCAAATCCCCGAATTTGATGAGATAATACAATGTAGAACATTCTATCAATAATATAGACTGAAGAAAGAGACAACCTATGATGGTCTCTTGAGCTGTGTTATCTTTAGTCCTAGCTACTTGTCGATCGTCGAGAATAATCACCACCTTGCATTTATGTACACTGCATAAATTGATCCCAGTCTCGCAAAAACATTTTACACTTGTACAGCTCATCAATACTGGAGGCCTAAAGTAATTTTATACGATCACTAGAACATTTCATGCATGGATGAGAAACTATATCCAAAGTTTCTAGATAACCATTTTTGAGAAGAGGAATGAGTGCAGGCCAAAGAAGGGATAATTCCACAACAGAAAGGAAGACATCTTTTTAGCCTATGTCTGGATCCTACGCCCAATTGTTGAAGGATCTAGGGCCGGTCTAGAAAGATGTCTTCCATTCTGTCTACAACATTGTGTCCATCCATGATCTCTGGAATATCATCATCTTTCTACTCTTCATTTGCCAAAATATATCGCTTCTTCAAGCTTGCAGAGTAATCTTATTAATAAAAGAACTCTTGCCAACATTAGGGTACCACAAATCAAAATAGTTGATGTTATTGGTGCTTGTGCTGAAGGATATCAATTCACTATTTTGAAACAGCCAAATCATTTTTATTTCGTTTGTTGAGAAAAGGAGTGGGAGAAAATGAGCGGGTGAAAGTTGATCGAGCGCGAGAGAAGGCATTGCATTTTATTTGATCATGAATGCTCTCTGAAATGACCAATCATGTTTTCTATTTGATTTTT
>MU225228.1:787280-821092 GCA_018584345.1 Thuja plicata
TATATATCTTACATTTTGGTGAACCCTCTTATGAAAACTCTTTCTTTTGTAGTGTTAGATTTACATTTCATGTTAGATCTTGCATGCATATTAGATTAGCCTTCTTTTATGTTCTTGCATTTACATTTTCCTAGTTTAGTTCATTTGCATTACATTGGTGTGTGAGCTTTACTACCTCTATTCCTACTTATAATATCCCAGTTAGAAGAAGTTGTAGACTTATGGGCTCCTTTGATCCTAAGTCTTCTTCTCCTTTCCTTAGGGTCCTAGATGAAAATTTGATCACTCATTATTCCAATCCTTCTATAGAGCATAACTCTTCTCACTCATCTCATGATGAGGATGATGCTTTAAGATTTCCTCCTGAACAAGTCCAAAAACTTTCAACTGAACTTGATAAAATGAGAAATTGTCTTATTCAAGAAAACCATAATCAAGATTCTATTCAAGATATAGAGGCCCTTAATAAAGTCCTTTGTGATAGTGATCAAGGTATTAATCTCTTATGTGGTATCACTCATCTTGTGCATTTAAATGTTAAAACTTTAGCTCAAGAAGCTCAATATTTAGGATTTACTCCTCCTGTCACTAGTGTGGAACCTTCTTCCATTCCTTTACATAGCAATCCTACTTATAATCATCCTTTAGTAACTACATCTCTTACATTTTCCAATCCTCTATCTTCAAATCTTCCATTTCCATCTCTTCTTGTGAGTGTTCCACTGGTATCTCTACCTACCTCACAACCTTCTTAACATAATGTTCCTTTTACCTATTCCAACCCTCTTCCAACTGTGGTTCCAAGTGTTCCACCGGTTGTGTCTTCCATTCCCGCTACTTTGTACACTTTTCCTAGTGTTCCTAATGTTTCTATTCCTCCTATTTCTTCTAATGATTCCACAATTATTAGTCTGGCTAAAACCATTTCCTCTTTACAACAACAACTTGCATCCTTAACTCAATCCAAGCTTAGTATTCCTACATGTGACATGGGTAGTCCTTTATCCCTAGACATTATTCATGCTCCTGTTCCTCAGCAAGAAGATATGACTTGTCTTGAGAATTACACTAGTAAGGGAGATCCTGTCACTTATGTTAAAATATTTCAAATCCTTTGTAGTGACTATGCTCATGACCATAGGATTTTAGCCAAGTTGTTTTCTAGAACTTTTCATGATAAGGCCTTGCAATGGTATTGTTCCTTGCCTCCTTATTCTATTAATTTTTTTCCAAAACTTGCTAATGCCTTTATCCAACAGTTCCAAAATAACATTGGTCTGCAAGTGTCCTTAACTAATTTGATGTATTATAAATAAAATACTAAAGAAAAATTGACTGAATTTATTGGTAGATTTAAACATTTGTATGCTCAAATTTCTTATCTTGTTCCTCATATTGATATTCAACATATGTTTATTTTAAATTTGCAAAAGGATATTAGAGATAAGATTCTTCTTACTGAATTTACCTCTTTTCAACAACTTTGTGCAACACTTCATCATTATCAATTACAAGTGAGTTAATTTGAGAGAAACACTCCAATGGCTCATGTTCTAGTTGATAAGAGTGATGCTGCTCCTAATTCCAACAAGTTTTAGAAACCTAACAACTATTTCAAGATAAATAGGAAAGCAAATGTAGTTGTTGATCAAGTTGTTTTTGCATCCAACAATGCCACTTCGACATCCATTGCTTTTCGTTTGAATCGTACGTTTACTCCTCTTTCTGAATCTATACATTCTATTATGAGTAAATTGTTGAATGCTAATATGATTACTTTTCCTCCTATTCGACCTCTTCTTCCTACTACAATGGCATATAAATCCTTTGATCGCAAAGCCTTTTGTCAACATCATTGTTGGAATGGCCATGATACTGAGAAGTGTTATTCTCTAAAACATAAGGTTCAAGACTTAATTGATTCTAATGCTTTATCTATTAATAATTTTGATGGTAGTGGGAATTTTTTTTGTCTCTCCTCCTAATCAAAACCTCCAAATCTATACGAATCATTTTCCTACACATGATACTAATACCATTGTTTACCCATCTTCTATGGATATTGTTTATGATTCAGAGATGGATGATCTCAATCATATTTCTAACCATGTGGAGCATGTTGTTTTTCCTCAATGTGTATCTCCACCCCAGCCTCAATCTCAACCTCCTGTTCAAGTTCCTCCATCTCAACCTCAACTTCAAGTTCCACCTCAACCTAAACCTAAACCAAAAACTCAATCTAAACCTCGAAAACAACCTAAGACTAAAATACCTAGGGAACTCTCAATCACCTTTAATGTTTCTGAGACTATTAAATCTCCTGATGAGCCCCTCTACATTTATGCTAGGATTTTTAAGATACCTATGCATGGTTGTCTTGTTGATCCTACATCCTTAGTCAATGTCATTACTGAAGAAAACCTTTTCTTGAAGAACTTACAACGTGATTGTTATAATACATCTGATGTGTGGATCCAAACTTGTAATGGTTTTCTCTATCCATCATTTGGTTCTATTAACTTGCTTGTGGAACTTTTTGGTAAAGTCATGGACACTACCTTCATTGTTGTCCCTACTTATGATCCGTTTCAAGTTAAACTTGGTTTGCCTTGGTTGAATACCATGCATGCCGTTGCTTTTCCTATCCATAAGTGTATTAAGTTCATTCATGATGAAGAAGTGAAAATGATTAATCATAGTTTATATCAACCTTCTAGGCCTAGGGATTGTGCTACTCTTGACTTATTTTGGCCTTCATTACATAATTCATGTTCTTCTCGACTTGATAACCTTTTTTGCTCATATCAAGCCTATAAACATCGCAAGATTCTTGAGTTAAGAATACCTCAGATGGATCTTAACCATGGTCTTTTGCCTACACCTTCCATGCCTCCTTTATCCATTACTTCTAGTTTTATTAATCAAGCTCCTAGTGTTTCTTTTCAGCCTACTAATCCTCCTATAGAACCTATGAGGGAACCAATTGTTGTTCATCCTGGTTCTTAACTTGTTTCAAACAAAACAAAACATAGCCGATCTACCAATGAACATCGTAAGAAGCATCGGGCTCAAGCTAGGGCACGTGCTTCTATTCTTTGAAGTTCTATACCTTCTTTTGACCAGTCTATGCCTGATGTGTTGGAATAAGTTAATAATGATGTTAAGATGAATGATTATGATGATTCTATTCGTATTTAGATTCTATTTTGATAAATCTTGATGAAGAAGATACTCTTGATGATTCTAATAATTAATATGAGACTATTGATATTGATACTGATTTACCTAATATGCTTTCAACACAATTGATAATTACACCTAGTATCAAACATCACGATTCTCAATAGGATCCTTGTTTGAAAATGGCTATTATTCCTACTGTGTTGGATATAGTCCCTCTTGCGAGTTTCCCACCTTCCCTAAATGATATAGACCGAGATGGGGAGAGTAGGAAATGCACTTGATTGGCATGTCCTTCATGGTAGCTGTAGACACCCTAAAATGGACACACTTGTGACTTGACATTAAAAACACTATTTTTCATCTATTAACTGATGATTTTTTAATCGTTAATTAATCATCTATTAATTAATGGTTTTTTAATCATTAATTAATCATATATTTTATTCTTAATTCATTCCCTAGATCATCTAATCAAATTCCCAAAATTAATTAAATAATTAATTTTATTTAATTAATTAACCTTAATTGATTAATTACCATTAATTAATTAATTAAATTCAATTTCCTATAGTATAGATTGAAAGATTTAAAATTACTAATAAAATTTGTTCCAATTAAATTAATTTAATTTCATTCAATAAAGCAATTCTAAATAAAAAAGAATTCAATTATCTCACATGTTGAAAACTTTAATTTTAAAAATGAATTAAATATTCATTTATCTTCAAAGAGATAACTTCCAATTAGATCACATGGGTTACTCCACCCATCTCTCCAGTTCACATGGGTAACTCCACCCACCTCTTCAGTTCTAAACGGTAACTCAAAAGTAGCTCTTCAGTTAACCAAACTCTATCTCCCCTCTCCCAGTTTAACAGGTGGAGTTTACTGATGGCTTCTCCAGTTCCCTTTGATCTCAACCATTCATCTTCCTATCTCTGGGATTGATCTCAACCGTTCGTCTCATTCTCAGTTCCTATATAACAAACCTTTCATAACCATTTGAAGGATACAGGATTTCAAGCTTACGTGCGCCATTACTCTATTAGATTAGTTCAAGCATCAAGCTCACACACACCATTACTCTATCAGATTGGTTCTAGCATTCAAGCCATCTTGTGATCACACATTTCAATACCATATTCTCGACGCTCCCAAGTCATAGACGCTGCCCACACCAATACGGAGCATCAAAAACAACGTTTCGGAAGGAGTAGAGAGAGACAATAGAAGCTTCAAGCAATTGGGTTTGCAGTCATTTTTTTTTCTCTTATTTTCTTGTACATTTTATTGATTTACAATTTTATTTTTAGTAGTTACTTCTATTTGATTTCCCCCATTGCAAATTTGTGCTACTAACCCTTTTTGTTGAGTTTTACAGAATTTGATGCCGCGCACATTTTGGTGAGCTCAACGTGAACTTTCAGTCCGTGTGAAATTTGGTCATATCTTTCAAACCGCATGGAATATTTTTATGAAATTCTTTTTCTAGGTTGATACTGATCTAAGGAGGTCCCAAATAAAAATTCAGATTTTTCTGAGTTTTTTATTTTTTTATAAATTTTCTATGATATTTCATAAAAAATCATTTCCCGATACAAATTGGAGTTTCTTTTCAAGAAAATTATATTTTTAGAAAGGTATTGAAATTATAGAGGGGGTTTAGTCTTTGTTATTTTAATTTCTGTGAAATTATTTTGCAAAAATAACAGATCTTTTAAAACTGGGTTTTTCTGATAAAATGGGTCCCTAGGGCACATTATGATCTAAATTTTTTTTTGTAGGTATACTTTTACGTAAAAAAGCTACAGTCGAAAATTCAGATTTTTATGAATTGTTTACATTTTTTTATGATATTTCATAAAAAAATAATTATGGACACAGATCATAATTTCTTATCAAAAAAGTTACATTTTTGGAAAGGTGTTGAAATTATATGGGCACTTTATTCTCTGTTTTTAAATTTTCCTGAGAAATATTTAAAAAAAAAGAAAGATCTTTAAATTTTTTCTTTTTGTGTGTTCTTTCTTGATTTCTGTGTAGGATTGAGCAAATGACTAATGGCCAAGAGGATAATCAGATGTACCCCGAGTGCTAGATCACTAAGAGCTTCCATAATAAAGACCATCAATTATCGCACGCAACAAAGAGCCATCTTAGCCATAGAAAAGGAAAATCAAACTGAGGCTTACAACAAATATCTGGATTCTATCACGCGATTCACAGCTAAGTGCAAAGTCACAATTAGCCTTAGTGCTCTTAACAATTCGGGAGTTGCTGGTTATTCTTCAATTCTTGATTAGATGATTTTTGGTACTAACTTGTCATTTCATCTTGTGGCATGGAAACAGATCTAACAAAGCAACATAAAAATACTCATTTGTCAATTTTGGTGCTTAAAACGAACAGTGTATGCCAAACATCTTCAACCTCACATTTTTGAATTTGGTGCTTAAAATTGACGTGCAGGTTAAGAATTGAACAAAGGCAAACAAAATTTCAAACTTTGTGTTCTAAAATTGAACAAGCAATCATCACCTACTTTTGGGCTCTAAAATTGAACATTTTGCTTGTATGGGTGATTAGCTTAGTTCACATTTCAAATATGGGGTTTAAGTGATTAACCTTGTGCCTTGCATCCTTTGTGTACTTGCACACCATCTGTTTGATTAAAGACCTTTATAATTTTTAGAAAGGCCTATCTAGGGAATGTGCTTCTTCCTCAGAGAACGACCTTAAACCGGTAAGCCTTCCGATCGGTCTATAAACAAGACGCAAACAAAAGTTCCATTTTATATCTATCCAAGCTCGGGCAAGGTGTGTTGATGATAGTCTGGATTGGGTGAATATCCCTAAGGAGCCAGCATGGTCAACTAGGCTCTTAAGTGAGTCACACATGTACAAACCGATTGGATAGATGCCATAGACCCTACTAGAACCTATTAATTAGAGGCCAACTCAGTTTACGTCCAAACAGATACCTTATTATAGTGCAAGGGGTTGCAAAATTTCCCCCTAAGGTTCCCAACATATGTGTTCCAAGATATTTGTGCAGTGACAGAGATCTTCACTATATAGCAACAATATCTGGTAAAAAAAAAAACATGGGTGCCTACGTCATGGATTTTAGTGTCCTAGTAGTGTGACAATTATTGTGTGAGCTAACGAACATTCAAGCATTGGGCCTATAATATTGTATTTTGAAACCTTTGAATTAGATTAATCTAACTGTTCATTGTTGAGACCTCACGATAACATTACAACTTGAAAAAGTTATAGAACATACACATGTCAATCTTCATTCTTCAAAACACATTGTTTATTGTGCTTTTTCTTTGATTAGTTTCCAAAATGAAAAACAAACATCAAAACTGTCAAAATGAGTCAAATATGTTAAAGTCTAGGGTTGTCAACATAAACTATCTTTTAAATCAGAAGCCTTGTTCCAGAAAATCAAAATTGTTAGATAGTGAGGCCTGCTTTTGAGTCTTTTTGAGACTGTTTCCCCTTTGCCACAATTGCTTGCATTTTTCCGCAATTGATGGAAGTTTTCCACAATCATCCTTTTTATTGCCGCAATTGACCTGTTTATTACCACAATCGGTGATAGATTTCCGCAATCGACCAGTCACTTTACCGTAATCGGTGGAGTTTTGCCGCAATTGACCAGAGACTTTTAAATACCTATTTTGACCTAAAACCTTGAAAATACCCTCCATTTTGTGTCAAAGATTAGTATCTATCCCAGAAAAATGTGAAGAACATTGTGTGAATCTCTAAACATTAAAGATCATCCCTTCTTTGAAATCACGATTATCGTCCAAACATTGTTAGTTCAAAATTTTAGACTCGAAATATCTTGATCCCATTATCTCAACATCATCATTATCTCTATCAGTGACTTTGTCCCAGGAAAAGGTCAACAAATCTTATTCTTACATCATCAAAACTTTGAGATCAAGATAAATAAACATCTATCCTTAGAATTACCCTTGTCCAAACTTAATTCAGACTCTCCTAGAAAGGTTATCCTTTTCTGTTTTCTTTATATCACTTGTTTTAGTCACAAAATTTGGACCACACTATGTCTCAAACACCTTATGAAGGGCCTTACAAAAGGTTGAAAGCTAAAACTCAACCTGATGAGTCATATATCAATAGATTCCCCACTTGGGGAATAGAGCGAGAGGATGATCCTTTCACAAATACCAATCTTTCTCTATTCATTGAGAATCCCCGTGGGTCAGCTTTGTTCCAAAATATCATAGAAGAGGAGCTCAAAGATATAGAGCAAGATGCCTATTCCGTGCAAGTGGTTGACGTTGTTGTAGAGAGGAAACCCAAATGTTTCTTAGCCATGTTGATAAGGAAGGGATTCAAACTCCCTGTTGAATTCAATGTGTCAACCATATGGCCCAAAAACCATCTCATAGGTCAAAACACTACTCGATCCCCTCAAATAGTGACAACAACATAGACTGTGTCCAATCAAATCAATTCCACAAACCAATCAAGCATGTCTTCCATGCAAATCATGACAAGCTCCCAACTAAGTGCACCCATGGTAACTAGTATGCCTCAAACCTCAGCCTTATGGCCTATCCAATCAAGTTCTCATGCTATGCCCTCAATCCCACCAACAGGCAGCAACCTTTTTGCAACTATGCCGCCACAATATTAAATACCTACTAGCCTTGGGGTCAACACATCATTCCCACAGGGATCCATCTCCACAGGTCCAAATTTCAGCCAATGCGCACTCAAGGTTACACCTTTTCTCATACAGCAACAACCTCAACCCCAGCAACAACAACCCCAACCTGATCAGCAACAACAACCTCAACCCTAGCAACAACTATCCTAGCTTCAGTAGCAACAACCCCAACCCCAACAACAAGCACAACAAAATCAACCTTTGGCCACTCACGTTCCCCCATATCAGCATCATGTGTTGGGAAATCAATATCAAGTCCCAGGGATGAGGTCCTATGTTCCTACTCAAGGGATGCAGAGGCACAACCTCATACTTACTACAACACAAAGGTACAATGTCACAAATCATCCTCAGTCTCAAACAAACATGTCGATCCAATAAGTGTAGAAACTTCAAACCCAAATGATGGATATGCAAAATCAAGGGAAAACTAAATCCTACACCACAGAGGATTTATACCCGTACCCCTTTGATCACTCTCTTCACATGTCTCCGTTCCCAACTCACTTCTCGGTACCAAAATTTGATAAATATAGGGGCAATACCAACCCTATTGAGAATATTCAAGAATTCTTTGCTAGTTGTGTTAAGGTCACACATGATGAGACATAATTAATGTGACTATTCCCACAAAGCTTAGTCAGACCAGCAATGAAATGGTTCTCACATTTAACTCATGGCATTTTGTCTTGGGGTGAATTGGCCAAAAAATTCATCGCTCACTTCCATCATAATATCGAGCACAAGGTCAGCATCAAGGACCTTTGTGATATCAAAAAAAAAGATGGAGAGTCTTTTGTAAAATTCCTACAAAGATGGAGGAATACTGCAAATAGAATCACGTATGATGTACTCGAGAAAGACCTAATGGTCATGTTCGTTGACAATCTGATTCCAGACATGTCATTTACAACAGAATTGCAGTTTGCTCCAAACTTTAAACAACTCATCAAATGTGGAGTTTGTTGTGAGCAGAACTTGGTCAAATGAGGTGTCCTTGTAGATCCTACCCAAACGAATGCAAACAAGACTGCAACGGAAAAACCTAAGTGGTGGAATAAAAACAAAAATGTCACCAGTGATGGTTTCATTGATTTGAAAATGGTCAACTATGCTCAACCCAAAGTGTCACTGCAAGGTGCACCTATGGCTAACCAACAACCCATGGTGCCCACTCCAAAAGAATATACTCAAAATCAACCACCCCCTGTCCAAGTGACCACTATGTCAAACACTCAACCATAGGCACAACACCAACCATGGTTTCAGTTTCCAAAATGAGATTTCACACCATTAGGAGAGTCGATAGAATCATCCTTAAGAAAGTTGATACAATCCAACAATATCACTCTCCCTGAAATCAGGGAATATGAACATGGTGCAATCAAACCAAAGTGGTACAATGATAATGATTTCTGTGAATTTCATCGAGTGAAGGGACACAAGACACCCAACTATTATCGATTGAAACATGCTATCCAAGATTTGATTGACACATGGGTCATCAACGTAACCAACACCCAAACAAAAGGAACCACTAATCATACAATATTCAATGACACATTCCATGATCACAATAAAGGGAAAATGTCTAGGTCTAGTGGACACTGAAAATAGGTCAAGTACACTTATTCCAACAGTGACAATACTATCAATTGCCTAAATCCTTTAGAGAGCCATGTGGCTACCATCACTATCAGAGACCAAGGTAACAAATGTGTTGTAACCACATGTCATACATGATTTTTCTTGAAAGGAGAACCTTCCTCATCCACTACACTAGTCAACCCTCATGAAACCTATTGATACTCTCAAATTTATCACAAATTTGGAGTGACCAATTTAAAATTTTCTCTAAGGCAGGGTGAGTACCCCTAAAAACTTTTCGAAGAAGCCTATTTGAAGTGCAAGTAAAATATGACCTGATGATTTGTATGAGATACTTATTGGGGAGCATGTGCAAAACCTATCATAGATTAAATAAAATGAGTCACAAATTTTAGATATCAGATTTGATGTGTTTTGAAGTGGGTCATTCAGAGGTGTTTACACAAATCTGGATTTTGCACATTGCCTGATTATAGAAAATGACCTACTTTGCATGCTTTCATCTTTGGACAGATAAATTTTCATGATATAAGTATGGGTTTGAGGTGTTGTAGGAATGAGAGAGAATCTTCATATTCATTTTCAGATTCCTATGAGTTCATATGATAAGTTTGGGAAGGCCATTCTATTTACAATTAATTTAGTTTCCTAGAATATGAAAGTGTAGAATTATGAAGTTTCATCCTTTGAGATCTTATAATGTGTACCCAATTGATAGTCATGATGAAAGGATTATTGCACCATATTGTATTCATGGAGATGTACTACCATGAATATTTTCAGAGATGTGCCAATCCATATGCTTAGTTTCCTCAACCAATTCCAAGTCAGGTTTATGTAGTCCCACTGATTTTGAAAGCCGAAGTTGGTAAAGGGTTGACATTGAGGATTAATTCTAATTGACCAGTTGAGGATCAGAACAAGCTAATTAACAATGTATTTTCTCCATGTAAAAGTGAATCCGTATCTAGGAGTTCAGATCTTAAGTGTTTCATTTGATGCCTCTGTGAAGTCAAAACCAAATAGACTTTATTCAGTTTTCTGTGTATCAAATGATTATTCATCTAGGAGGCTGACTTTGCATGTTGATTTCTCAGTGTCACTTGATGGTCATAATGAGTTAGTTGGCTATCTTCATTCCATGTGCGAGGATGTACCAACTTGGAGGGTTTCAAGGATCCAACAATTAAGTTACTATGCTTCATGAGAGGAATCCAAAGGCAGTCTGTGCAAATTTTACATCTGCATTTGTGTCTTTCTAGAATTTTATAAAGTGGCTCATTTTAGAGGTTAGTTTCTTTTACAGATGGCGCATTTCTTTGAGGTTTCTCGTTTAGTTTTTGAGGCCATTTCGAGAGGCTTTTTGTTGTTTACTAAGATCAAATTACAGAGATATAAAAGTTGTTTCTAATGGTTGCAATCTAAGTGATTTATAATCCAATTGCACTGAAAGCCACGTTGGATAAATTAAGGGTGAAAAATAATTCCAAGTTCAGTCGGTAAATAAAAAATGCATTTATAATATATCCCATAAGCCAAGAATTATTCTAGCTACAAATGGGAGTGTGGAACCAATTAAATTTGGGATTCTTGTGCACATTCTATGTGAATGAGTATAAGTCAGAGAAGTAACCACAAAATTTGCGCTGCATTTCATTGATAAAGCATTTCCTCATGTTAATGTTGAATTTTATATTGATGAGCTTGAATGGTCTAACTAGTAGAGGACAGGTAACATTGTGTTGCATATAAAACTATGACAATGGATTAATGTTATGATGGTTGTTCCATTATTAGAAAATACACTTTCTAGGGGAATTCTCTCTAAATGATGTTTCTATATTCACTATATTGATGCAAGGCATGTGTATGAAATCACGATAGAAATGGAAGCACAGAAAAGCATGAATTGAAGTGAGATCAGCAAAGATGGGACCAGTGGAGTAAAGCCAAACTCATTGAAAAAATCTTATGCATGAGAGATCTGATAGTTGCTAAATCCAAAAGGAATACCATGCCATCAACCAAGGAAAGCTGGTGCATTTAAAAAAGGAATGAGGCATGTGGATGGTGTGAGAAGTCAGCGCCCCAAAATAAATAGAGCCCAGCATTAAATATAGGGGGAATCAACACATTGACATCAAAGGGGGATGTTTAAACTTAATAAAAACATGTGCAATATAGAAATCAAAGATGCTTCCCATACTGATGAAGAAGTCTCACGGGAAATTGTTCACTGGGGGTTTTTCAATGACCGCACAATGTGAAAGATACCACAAGGCACATAAACTAACTGGCGGAGCAAAATAACAATACTATCACTCCAAATTTGCAATGATGCCTCAAAGAAACATGGTCAGAGGCCTAAGCAATTGTCCAAATATTCCAATGCATAAGAGGTTGAAAGACATACACATAAAATTGGGACAAGCACCAACAATTTGAAATCGTCTAGAGCCATAGACAAGACATGTTTGTTGTTCAAAGAAAAATGTGGCCTTTTTTATAATGTAGGGAAACTTTTTTTAATAGTTTTTGAGAAAATGCCAGGAAAGGAGGAGCTACCAAATGAAAATTGAGTTGCCAATGCATGGTGCATAAAGCAAAGACCATAGATATCTGCATTTTTCTTAGAAGAAATGAGCATTGTTTATAAATGGAAAACCACCTATTTCAAAGGAGTCTGCAGTATGAAGCGAGGCCAAAGCCCAGTCCACGCTTTGTGAAAGAATCCAGTACTAATACATGGATGGGGACATTGCTTTTTGAAAGGTTTATAATGTAAGATGCCACCTTATGCTATGAAGAAAGAGGAGCAAGGGCCTGGCACAAGCTTGGAATAATGGGTCCCTAGCCAAAATGATACATAGGATATTCTTTCACCGTACATAGTTTTGGGGAGTTTTCAAAATGTTTCAAAACCAAAATCCCACATTGTTGGGGTGAGCAAGTGCTTTGATGTTTATAAGCTAAGTCACTCCCATAGCAATGCTAATAAGAACAAAGAGCTTTTCAAGCTCATTCTCAGTCTGTGGTCTCATCAACTCCCATTGGTAAATGGAATATAATATTTTAACGCGCAGAGGCAGTGAAGCTTTAAAAACTCAAAAACGTATTATCCCTCATTGGGTAGGATTTAGAATGCATTGAGGTTTATATGCAAAGATGCACATGTAGAAATTTGAAGAACAAAGCCTAGAGGCTCTCCACGTGTAGGTGGTGGGTGCATTGGGAAGCATGCCCAGAGGACGAACACCCAATTTTGGTGGGACCCACAAGGCTAACATGGCAGATGAGTTGGCTTAAAAGACTACAGGATTGGCGTGATTCTCGAGGCAATAAAAATCAATGGATCGCTTAATAAGAAAGATGTAGGGATCTTAAGCATAAGCCATTAAGCCATGGTGACATGTGGCACCCCAAACACATGGCAAGATCCTGTGCAATGCAGAGGTGGCTCTTCCATAGCCAATAAGAGACTGACATGTGGCAGGACAGGTGACATAGTGCCTATTGGTCACACAAAACCAATCAAAGGGTGCCACATGGCGTAATCTGGTGCACTATAGATTAAAAGGGATTAATATGAAATTTAAAATGATTTTATCTCAAAAAAGAGAGGGTTATAGAACTTGCATGTTGAACTTAATCCTAGGGTCCACTTAATGGCTTAATGATAAAGTGCTCAACATCTAACCATTAAGCCATTAAGGGAGAGTGACATTTGTCCAAATCTGGTGCAGTGTGGGAGAAAAGGTTAAAATATGAAAATATTTAATTGAAAATCATCTCAAATCAATAGTTTGACTATTGAAAAGGCACAAATATTTCAGAAATTATTCAAGAAATATGCACGGGAAGGAAAAGTCTTTTTAGTGATTCAGGGGGCAAATTTTATCAAAAGTATCAACTATCATATACTGTCGGAAAGGTCTCAAAATGAGGAATTTGTTTTGGTAGTCCATTTTGGTGCAGGATCAAATCAGTTTGAATAGAATGAAGAAACAATGAGTCAGCTTAAATTTGGAAAAAACTGTAAAGAAGATGTTTCTGCAGATAAAATCAGATTTTTGAGCAGTTGTAAAAGGTTCAATTCAAGATATTTTGGAGAAGGGATAGGTGTTGAAGGGAGGATGAATTTGATGGTTTTTCTCTTTCTACTTATGCATATTTCTTCCATTGTTACAGGGTTCCAAATCCTGGTCTCCAGAGTGAGTTGCAGAGTACTGGCTCCAGGGATGTCCAGTTATTTCATGGCTCCATTAGGATATAGTTGATTGGACTGTATTAGCTTTGTTATCAGATAGAATAGATGTTTTTCATATCTTTTTCATATTGTTGAAGTGGTAAATGTTGTAGATCAGATTGGTACAGAAGCAAGATTTATCACACTTAATGCAAGTTTTCTTAGATTCAAGTCTCTCCTCCATGTTGTTCATTTGGATTATCAATTTTTTGATTCATTGCATGGATTCATCTATGTATGTGTTATTAGTGCTTAGTTTTGATTTAGAATTAGATTAAATAAAGCTATGGATATGACATAAGTTTCATCTGTTCTGCATAACGATTTGTATAAGTAGTGTATGGTCTGATATCATTTGTATTCATGGCTTTGAGTCTTTGACAGTAGTTTGTTTCTTTACACTACTCCTAAACTAGAAGTATTGCCCAATGGACAAGGCACTGTGAATAAATAAATATATTCCTTATTGATACATGACAAATTAGTCTTGTCTATGTTCTACAAATTGAATTTAAACTCTGAATATTTGAAGGTTTTATGTGGTTTGTGGTTGTACTAATTGTATAGTCAGAAAATGGAAGCACTTCCATGGTAGACTGGTTTATCCTTCTGAGTAAGTGGTTTGGGGTCATGTCAAGTGCCTTGAATGGGTTCCTGATTTAGGCCTAGCTTTGCCCCTGTTCTGCCCCATTTTCCACCTCTCTCCAGCCAATTTTTGGCATTCTGGACTGTAGATTTGAGATCTTTGACCTCAGGGTCAACGTTGACCTTTTAGGTCTATGTAGACCTCAACCTTGACCTAGGTCAAGGTCGACCTCACCCCTGACCTAGGTCAAGTTTGACCTTGACCTTGACATAGGGTCCAAATTTTAGGGTCTCACAGTTTTCGAATGTCGGTCTTTGAAAAAGTTAATTCCCGCTTTCGGGTTGGCTGTTTCGGGTTCCGAAGTGATGATTCCTAAATTATATTTAATATAGGCCCTCTCCTAGGGGTAAAGGATTTAATTATAATTTAATTCTCCTATGTCGATCTCCTTAGAATATTGTGCCCTAATTTCATATAAAAGGAGGTTTTTCTCCTCTCATTTTCTCTAAGTCCTCTATCCAAGCCTAAGCATCATTGAGAAATTGACAAGCATTATCAAGTGAAGTTCAAGCAAGCTAAGGAGAAATATTTGAAGCAAGCATATATCCATCCTCAAGCATTCAAGAAATCATAAGGAGATCCATGGGAGGCCATTGAAGGATTCAAGCTACATAGTGCCCTTTTTGGTGATCTCTCCATCCAGCTTCTTCCAAGCCTCTTCATATTCAAGAACCCATTCAAGATTTGGTGTTGGAGATGTACAAGCAATTTATTGAAGACATCCTCCATTCTAAATTCTAGATCCATTGGTGCATACATACTTGTGGATTCAAGGATTCAGATCCTCCATAAGGACTTTTACATGAGCAAGGTGAATTATTTCATTTTCTTTTTTTACTTCTGCAATTTTAATTATATATTTGAGGTTAATTCCAAAACTGAGGTTTGACCAAGGCAAACCCCTCCCCCCCCAACAAAAAAAATCTCTTTTTCTTGCAGATACAGGTTCGGGACTGTGGATTTGAACTCAGATTTGGATACCCTTTTCAGCAAACTATCGAGATCTAAAAATAGATTTTTTGTCGAGGCAGCATAGGTCAAGGTTGAGATTATTGGGTCAGGGGTGACATTTGTGGGTCAAGGTCAACCATTTTATCAAGATGGTGTCAGATCGGAAAAATATTTCTGGGTTTTGTTTGTCTCTGTGTTTCTGTTCCGGATCATACTTCAGATTTTCTAGAAATAGAGTATAAACCTTAGAAAACAACATTCTTCAAATCTGAAATTCTTTAAGGTTGGTACTTCCTCTCATCCTTTTCAATTACTACTATATATTATATCTCCTTAATCATAAAACAAAATTTAAGATCTTCTTCCTTACTCTCATTTCCAAATGGTTAATTCATTTGTGCATTGATCCTTCTTTTGGGTTAATCAATTTGGATTTTTCATTTGTGCATTTGGGGATAAAAGAGGAACATCTTATCGTCCTTCCCCCTATATGCTTAGTCACATTATAATACACAAAAAATTATATTTAAATGTAAAGGTTAAGGAAATACAACACATTTTAAACCTAATCAAACAAACATAATATTAAATTTTTTTTTTTCTTCCTTTACACTAATCTCATGCTCCACTTCAAGGTCAATGTTCAATGGGTGATTAGCCGGTCACCTAGTATCTCCCGGTTGTGTTAAAGCCTTTGTGAGATTTTTGTTGATTGATTCCAAATAGAGTAATGAAGGAATTGAATGGTGTCCCCCCCTTGGTTTTATAGAACCTAAATCATGGAAGGATGGATCCACATCCTTGTTAATTGGTCCTTTTTCAGTCTTGGTTGAATACCGGGAGTTGGCTACTCTGTAAAATATATCATAAAATTGAGAAGGTTGCTGCCCAATAATCACAGTGTAAAAAGGAACCAACACAACTTGAGATCTATAGAAAAACCTAAAGGATCAGCTAAAGTGCACATCTACCCAAATGTCCATGTTTGACCTCTTGCACATATTTCTGCAACATAAACAAGCACTTGACCAAGCCCTTCAGATAGTAGTGGTCCCAAGGGAAATAACCCCTAAGAGTTTCCAAATGATGGTTAACCATATAGAATCCAAAAAGTATGAAACATTTATAGGCCATGATGTTCCATCACACAAACCCTTGCATAATGATCCCTTGCGCTTGCTTGTCCAAGTACATAAAAGTGCATTCCGTAGAGTCCTTGTTGATGGTGGGGCTGGATTAAACATTTGTACTTTAAAGTTAATCAATAAATTAGGCTACTTGGAATCCAGCATTGATTTCACAAGAAGGATCAACATCAGAGCCTATGATGAAGAGGAAAGATCTTCCAAAGGTATTACAATTCTACCTGTCCAGATTGGTCCAGTTGTCAAGAACACTCCCTTCCAGATCCTAGACCTAGAATTGGGATACAACATGTTACTAGGGAGACCATGGATACATGAGATGCAAGTTGTACCCTCCACATATCATGAGTGCATCAAGTTCCCACATTAGGGGGAAGAAATAATTATTGAGGGAGATCCAAATCCATTACAATACTATAATGTGGTTCAAACCAGTACTGACAACTAGGTTCCATCAAACAAAAAGGCAAGTATCCCTTCCGCATTAAATTCAATTCCCAAAGATATCATCAGAAAAGTGGGAAAAATATCTATTACTGAAAAGGGATGTGGTGAATATAGATATGAGGAGTCTTTCACTATCACAAACATGCCTTAGAGCGTAAGAACATATGGCATGCCACAACCAACTATTACAACAGAAACCCCAGAACCCATTCTATTCAGGTGTCCACCCACAACCTTTGTCAGATGGGGAGACATTGCAGAAGAGAACCCATTTGATCCAAATATGAATACATGGTTGTATCAAGATCCAAAAGAGACACTTCAACAACCCCTACTTGTATAACCATATAAAGCTAGCTATACAATATTGCAAAGGTTTGGGTATGATGGTACAAATGGTCTGGGGGCAAGACAACAAGGTTTAATGGAAATGTCTCTCCCGCCAACCCAAAGAAACAAGAGAGGGTTAGACTATGGGAAACAAAGAACCATTTCTACCACCTGAGACATACCTATTGATCAAGAAAAATTAGAAGAGTTACACTGGGGGTAGAACCTGGAACACATCTTGATCAACAAGATACTACAATAGTTGTTGCTAGCCGAAGTAGGAACCTCTCAATCCTAATTAACCCTCAACCAAGAAATCCATGATAATGAGGGAAGTGAGACATCTAATGAGAATTCTAGAGAAAATGACTCCCACAAGTATGAGTGGAGATCCATTCATGACTCTGAGCCATCAATCCTAGACTATTCCCCTCAGTCAGACACCACCATACAGCTTGATGATCTCTTCGACCAATTAACCATAGATGATCAACCTTGTATCGATAGAAATTCATTAGGTGGTGCGTCCACATCACAGTCTAGGTTTGTTGGAACCATCTCCATTGTCCCATTCAACCAAACAGAGTCAACCTACCACAAGGACCTATGTCTTATACACCCAGAACTGAAAGAGTGGGATCAACAAGGACCACCTGATATGGATACCTTCAAGAATGATGAGGCTATCACAAACTTCATGGGACTTAGAGAGGGAATGCCATCAGGAGACCATAAAGAAGGTTTCTCCATTGACCTCGATAGATCATCATACTTTGGGGAGGAAGCTCCTCTTTCCAGTCATAAAAAAAAATTGAAAAAATAAAAAAGAATCGTCAGTAAGTGAAAACTGAAAGGCGCTTACTGTCACAAAAAGTGATAAAAAGACCAAACAAGACGTATCTTCTAGTGAAAAACTCATTGAGGTGCTAGAAGATGGAAAGAAAGAACTCCTCCCCTTGACAAAGGAAAAGTCAACATTATTAGCAGAAGAAACATAAGAAGTCAACTTGGGTGTTGACAAGAACCCAAAGGACATCTACTTAGAAAAATACTCACCCCAGAGGAAAGAGAATAGTTCATCGGTTTCTTCAAGGAAAGGAAGATCAATTTTGCATGGTCCTACTTAGACATGCTCAGATTATATTTAGAGCTTGTGCTACATCATCTCCCATTTCTATCCAATGCCAAATCCATCAAATAAAAGTTAAGGAAGATGCATCCCCATGTTGCATTACTAGTCAAGGAAGAATTGAAAAAGCTCCTAGATGCTAAGTTCATAAGACTGGTCCCATACGTAGAATGGATATTTAATATGGTACTAGTTAGTTACAAAGCACAGTGGTCAGATTTGAATTTGCACAAACTTTAGAGATCTTAACAAAGCTTGTCCCAAGGATGAATTTCATTTGCCTAACATCGATATGATAGTAGATCTAATAGTAGGACATCAGATGCTATCACTCATGGATGAGTTTTTAGGGTATAATCAGATAAAGATTTCACTAGAGGACCAACACAAAATAACTTTTACATGTGCGTGGGGCACCTAATATTGGAATATCATGCCATTAGGTCTAAAAAATCCCGGAGCAACATATCAAAGGGCCATGACAACCATCTTTCATGATCTAATCCACAAGACAATGGAGGACTATGTTGATGACATACTTGCCAAGGCAATGATTAGAAAGGATCATCTACAAGTATTGGGACCCATCTTTGATAGAATTCAAGAATACAAGGTCTGTTTAAACCCAAAGAAATGTGCATTCAGGGTCACAACAGGGAAGCTATTGGGATTCATAGTGTCACATCGAGGCATTGAGGTAGACCTAGAGAAAGTTAAAGTAATATTGGACATGCCACCACTGACCAACCTAAGGAAAATAAGGGGGCTACAAGGAAGGCTCCAATATATCAGGCACTTCATAGCCTAGCTAGTAGACAAGTGCCACCCATTCCAATATCTACTATATAAGGACATAAAATTCATATTGTTAGAACAATGTGAACAAGTGTTCCAAATATTCAAGGACTATATACTCAAGTCTCCCATATTGGTTCCACCAGTCCAAGGTAGGCTATTTCTTCTATATATCTTGGCAACCGAATCAACATTATGCGTACTCTTAGCACAACATGATGACACAGGAAAGGAGAGAGCTATCTACTATCTCAATAGAATATTGGTAGGCTATGAGCACAACTATACACCAATTGAAAAATCATGCCTAGCAGTTGTCTTTGCTTCCCAAAATCTGAGGCATTACATGTTAAGTCATCAAACAAAGTTGATAGCGCACATTGATCCCCTCAAATATCTACTAAGCAAAGCATCACTCACCAGACGACTAGCAAAGTGGGTAATGATTTAAAGAAAGTTTGACATTGAATACGTAGACATAAAATCCATCAAAGGGAAAGTGATTGTGAATCAACTAGCAAAGGCACCTATTCATGATTATCAACCTATCATTTCTTACTTTCCAGATGAGTCTATTTTGACACTACAACTGAAAATAGAGACATGGAAACTATACTTTGATGGGACATGCACGAACCATGGTGCAGGAGCAGGGATAGTACTCATCACTCCAAATAATGATGCAATTCCAAAATCTTTCAGACTCAACTTCCAATGCACAAACAACATAGCCGAATACAAAGCTCTAGTCATCGGAGTAAAGACAACAATTCAATGGAGAATCAAGAACCTTAAGGTCTACGAAGATTCACAGTTGGTCATTATCCAAGTCAATAATGAATATATGCCAAAATATGAGAAGCTAATACCATATAGAGAACATATGGAAAGGTTGTACACTAAGTTTCAATACATCTTTTTCAAGAAAATACCAAGGGCTAAAAACAAAGCTGTAGACGCAATGGCTACCATATCATCACTGATCAATATGCCAGGCAATGAAACCAGATTCCAGTTTTTAGTGGAGCAACTCATGATGCCATCACATCAAGCACCAATCAAAGAATCAAGGATATCATTAAAGAACCTTATTTCAGATGAAGACTAAGGCTCAGTGAACTGGAACTACTAGACGAAATAAGAAAAAATGCATTCAATCACTTACAAGGCTATCAAAATCTCCTTAGAAGGAACTATCATAAAGAAAGTGAGGCCAAGAACCTTTGAGGTAGGAGACCTCATCCTCATGGAAAATAAAAAGAACCAAGCAAAGCGAGTGAAACCAAGAAAGTTTGAGCCTAACTGGCTAGGACCATATGTAATTATCAACTCTACCCAGAGTAGGGCATACCAAATGTGAGGCCTCACCCCGACCCATCATAGCTCAGTTGATACACTTATTTTGATACATTGATACACTTTTTGATTATCTTGACAGACTCAAGATATTATATTTATGATGATGATTATATTGTATGGATTACATTCTGATATGGATTAGACCTAGAACATGTGGTTGATTGTGATTATACATGTTTAGATAGGTGAATTGATGAGAAGATCAAATCATGATTAGACTTGATTATTTCATAGATGTTATGTCATGATGATTATGCAATTATTATGTTTTAAACACTTATGTATGAAAATTGTAATGAGGAATTTAATTATGCTTATTGATTAGTGTTGCTAAGTATGAATTGAATATGTATATTGCATGTGATTTTATTATCTTGGACTACTTATGCTTGAGTTTAGTGTGTAGAAAAGAGAACCATGGAATCAGTTAGAGAATCAGTAACCAAACATATGTGAAATCTGTAAAGCCAAGGTTGAACCTAATGAAGAGGTTCGAACCTCATTGTTAAGTGATTTTATTCATGACTGTAAAATTGTATGTATGTGTTAGGTGTTTTCATTGTGTAATTAACGTCATGTCAATGTTGTATTATGTCATAGTATCACTTGACACTCGTTATGTGTTTATATAATGACATGTCTACTCAGGCTGGAAATGTAAACCTAAGCCTAACTAATCTATTAGGAACCTAATTAAATCCCTTGTTGGAGATACTTGTAAGTTCTACCAATTTGATCATTTAGATTTAATTCTTTTCTAGCCACTTCTAGAGGCCAAAAAGAGGTCCTAAGGGTCAAATTTAGAAAAATTCTAGTACCTTAGTGATAGGGGTATGGGTTAGGAATATTTTAACACATCTAGAATCCCCTAGTGGCCTTGGTGACCTATTTTATGACCCATTTTCCACATGCTTCGAAAATGGAGTAAGTCTTGACCCTTTACCCTAACTCACACTCCTTTCCAATCTAAAATTTATTATAGGGGACAAGGAAAAGCCAAAGGACTTTAGGGTCAAATCTGAATTTAATGTTGGTGGGTGGGTAGAAGTTGGAGGTCTTTTTAGAGGCCCTTGGTAGAGTTAGTGGGTGTTCACCCACTCTCTAATTTTAGAGACATTAGATTTTGGATTGGAAAAGCAAAAAAGATTGGGCTCTTCTCAAAATTCATTTGCCATAACACATTGTGAAGGTTGGTCTCCATTGCCATGAAAGTGCTTTGTTTTGTTACAAGTAGATTTGTATATTATTTTAATTCTCTTTCATATGTGAAATATATTTGTATTGTTTTTATGTAAGAGAATGGGATTTTGGGTTTGAATTCTTGCTTATGGTTTTATCTTTGTTTTGAATATGGGAGTTTTGTGAAGGGTGTGATGGCATTACTTACCCTTGGATAGGGAAGAAGTGGCTATGTATGAGGGAAGGGGTTAGTTAGATTCCATGATAGTGTAGAGTCTCTTCTCATGGAGAGAGGAGGGAAAACAATGCAAGGTATATGGGCCCTTGCATGCCATTAAATTTGATCCTAATTTTGGGGGAGATAAGGAGAAGATTGGATGGAAAGATGTATGTAGTTTTAGCCTTGAAAAGGCATGTTATTTGAATGTATTATTTTGGAATTCTCCTAAATGTAAATCCACCTTTACCCCTTGTTATGGGTTCATGGTGAATCCATTTGTGCAAGCCTTGGGAGGGTGTTCTTTGTTGTTGTGTATTCATGTATGTGGATGTGTGATTGTCACCCGTTGGCTACCGATTCTCCTAGCTCGGGGGTGGTCTCCTTGAGACCTAGGATGGGAGGTGAGCTTACCATGGTTCTCCTGATGTATTTGCAAGTTTTGAAGTCAAGATGATTGTCGAAAAGCTTGGGAGAAATCTCTATTTTGGTGTAGTAGTGTGAGAGCAATTTTAATGTTACATGATTACTCCTTTTGTATTGAGATTCATTTCTTAATTGAGTATTGCAATGTTCATATTGAAAGCTTTATCAAGTAATATGTGAAGAGTTCTTATTTATTATGTAATAGCTTCATTAAAAGAATAAACATTGTATGCCTTCCTTTGATTGCGTAGATCTTTCATCTTGAAGATGTGTAGTTGTATTTGAAAATATTACCACAGTGTAAATGAAGAATCTTTAATTTCATGCCTATTGTATTCTATTCTTTAGAATAATGAAGTTAATCTTTCATGGTAGAATGATATCCAATATTGAAAAGAAAGGCAATGTAATAGTTTTTCATAGCATATAAAATCTTGTGAATTTATGAAACTTGTAATCTCTATAATGTATTTGATTGTAAGTTTCCAAGTTAAAAATACACCATTTTTCCTTTGAAAATCTATATTTCATTTCAATAGGTTCAACACTCTACCTTAAAACCTTCATTGCAACCTCAATTCTTGAGAAGGAAAGATAAACTTGATAATAATAGTAAATCAAACAAGTTAGTATTATAATGTAAAAATTAACTAATACTAATATTCAATTTATAGCTCACTTAGTATATTGCAATAATAAAATAAATCAAATGCATACAATAAACTACTCCAATAATAAAATCAATAATATCAATGATAGAAGCTAAAACCAAATTATATCAATGACACTTCCTAGATTTTTAGAGCAAAAATGCTCTCTGAAATTTGTATGGGAAGGGAAATAATTCTCCTTGCCACAAAGAATATTCCCTTCCCAAGATGATCTTACTAATTAGAGTTCATATTCTAACTCCCTAACCTAACCCAGTTGTTAAAAAAAAAACTAAATACTAAATTAATAAAAGATGTCATAACATAACTTGTTAAACACTTCCCTTCCCATAAATGGGCGCAGGTATATAGTGACAGAGGTCAATTAAATAAACAACAAAAAAAAAGATAAAGGGGTAAAACATCCCCATTGGGTTTTGCACCCCCCAAGTCATGCACCACTTTTCTTAAATACTTGTCCTTACCTTCCTTGCCATTTGAATTCCCTTGCTTGGTAATTAGGAAAGATGTTTTGGTGGGCCCCAGGAGACTTTTCCTTTAAACCTGCACTCATCTCCTTTAGAATTCAAACCCCTATGTAGCCTTGAGTTATGTGGCCTTAGGGTTAGGGGGTGATGTGATAGTTTGGTAGGGGAATAGGTTTAGATTAGTAGGGTTAGTTAGATTAGTTGATTAGGATTAGTATTTAATATATTTATTAACATGTGTAGATTTAATTAGAAATGAATCAACTTTTTAAGATAATAGTCTATTTTATCCAATGGCTGAGTATTTAAAATGGATCATTAATATTAGTAAGTTAGGTTAGTTTAAAATTGTTAAAGATTTTAATTGGTATTCTAGTGTATAGTTGTTAATTTAATTTTATTATTATTAAATTGAAATATGTTTCTCATGTATTCAAAAGGGTTAGAGGTTAATTTAATTTTTATTAGAGGTTAACTTAATTTTCTATTAGGGGATTAATGGACTATGGTTGCATGTGTTTTCTTTTAAAAGGGGAGAATTTAATTAGAATTGATATTAGTGGGTTAGAAATTAGATTAGAATTTGGTTATTAGATTTTAATTAATAGTTTTTGTATAGTGAGTTGTTATTAAATTTTAATTATGATAAATGGTAAATGTTTCATGTATGTTTAAAAAAAAGGGGGAGTAGAATTTAATTTGTCCTTATATTAGTGGATATTTTAATACATATGTTTAAGAGGGTCCAAGGATAGTTAAGAAAGGTTATACATATTAATTCTTGTAATTAATTTAGTTTTCTTTTATTTATTTAACTAATGTGTGTGAAATACTTATATCAGAATTGTTTATAGATGTTATGTAGATAGGGTTAATTAACCGACTTTCAAATATTTTAGGGTTGGAATGGTTTTTGTTAGTAAACTTGATTGACTGAGGATCATGTCTAAAAGTTACTTTAAATGTCGTAAGTAGCTAAGGATGAATGGGAATTGGTACTAGATTTAAATGGATAAAGTTGTAATCTAGGTTAAGAATTAAAGTAATTGGTAGGTCAACCTAATTCAACATATGTTCTTAACAATTAAATTACCATCATGATACTACACATGGTTAAACATAAAACCATAGTTCATTCAACCTAACCCAAGAGTTCATGTAACCTGTGTAACAAGTTGATGCTCCAACTCTGCATCCGTATGTGGCATGACCCTAATTCAATCTATGAAAATACCTTGCAACTTGAAGATTAACTTCACCATGTTATCACCTTTCCTCAACACATTCATTGTTAGTTGTATTTACTTGTATTTTTTTTTAAAAAATCTTCTGTGTGTTTTGCCCTAGTTTTGGACATGACATTTTGGTATCAGAGCCATGTTTTGATACTAGGAACCTAACCTGTTACATTTCAACTCATTTAAACTTAAATTATTGTGTAGGATGCCTGCCATCACACAAGTTGCCCAACGAGGTAGAGGTCGTAGAGCTGCACATGTTGGGGAAGAACAGGAGGATCCACCACCTCCACCACCTCCACCACCTTAGAACCCTAACCAGGATATTTTGGATGTTCTCCAAAATCTGATTGGGGTAATTCAGCAGAGACTACCACCCATAGTTCAGCAGCAGATTCTTGAAAGGGAAGCACATATTTCAGAAGATGATAGAGAAGTTAGTAGAGAGAGAAGTAGGAGTTCCCCACCCAGGTCTATTGAGGGTCATGATGATCAGGAGGGTGAGTCAGTTCATCAAGTTGTAATACCATGCAAGCATGAGATACGTGCTAGAGAGAGACCCCCCTAGAGATGTTGGAGATGAGATCCAAGAGTTATTGTGACTCCAGCCACCCTTGTTTTTGGGATCCATTAATGGGTTAGTAGCAGAGGCCTAGTTACAGAGTTTACAGTGATGTTTTGGATTGTGCCCTTATGGGAGTAATTTAAAGGCATGACTTGCAGTCCATCTCCTACGAGAGAAGGCTTCCACTTGGTGGGAGGAGGTATCCATAGGTGGAGTGAGTATTGACACACTCACTTGGGAGACTTTTTTGGCCCATTTTTGAGAGAGATACCTCTCTGAGCATTCTAGATAGATACAGATAGAGGAGTTCCATGATCTCCAATAGAGAGGCCTCACAATGGCCTAGTATGAGAGTCAGTTTCTCAAGATTTTTCATATGTTAATTACATGAAGGATGAGAAACTGCGTATCCACTGTTTCATTAAGGGACTTAATATGTCTCTTCAGGACATAGTATGTCTAGCCTTTCCTACCACATTCAGAGAGACAGTTGAGATGACACTTGTATCTGAGGACATCCGTACTAGACAGGAGTCATGGGATTGGTCTCAGCACCAAAACCCCTCTTCCCAGCAGTCAGGATAGTAGAGACCCCCTTGGAAAGGGAAACAAAATCACTCAGCAAGATCCTTTAAGGGTCAACTGTCTCAGTAGCAGAGATCTCAGCAGGATTCTAAATAGAGGCCTTCACAGGTTTATCAGGGCTCTAAGCCCAATCAATGATAGTCTTAGGGTCCTAGACATGATCAGAGAACACAGACCCCTTAGGCACAACTGACTAGGACTCAACAGTCCTCTAGGGGTGATTACAGTGGTTCCAGTAGGACCGGAGGACCACAACAGTCTAGATCACAGGGAGTTTAGATTTAGACCTGTGGGCCATGTTACACTTGCGGTGGTATGGGTCATATAGTGAGAGAGTACCCATAGGGATAGTCAGCCAGGGGTCAAAGAGGGGCTACCTTCGAGCCTACAAGTGGAGATATGGGTATAAGAACCCATAGAGTTTTTGCAGCGGTTGATAACCGCCAGGCCGAGCACTAGACCATGGTCATAAAGGCCACAAGTATGATTTAGGGTATCTGTGTTTCTATCTTGTTTGATTCAGGAGCCACAGACTCCTTTATATCTCCCTATGTACTGGAGCGTTGCAGGTTGGTGGCAGTTAGAAAGGATGTCAGTTGCGAGGTCGAGTTAGCTTCAGGAGCTAGAGTGTATGTTAGTTCCTTACTTTGCAGTTGTCAGATTCAGATTAGAGACTTAATCACGATGAATGATCTCTGCATTACCCCTCTAGGTTCTTATTATGTAGTCCTTGGCATGGATTGGCTATATGCCCACAATGCCAAGATGGATTGTCATCAGAAGAGGGTTGAGTGTGTTGATGATCACTGTACTTCTATGGTGATATTTGGGGTACAAAGACTTGTATCCCTTCGCATGATTTCCGCTATGCAGCTTAGGCGGTGCATGTAGAAGGGATGTCAGTTATTTTTTATCTTCATTAGTGATAGAGAGGAGGATTCAGGGGGAAGCCTTCGCTCAAGGATTATCCTATTCTTCAGGAGTTTGTAGATGTATTTCCTATCGAGCTACCTGATATGCCTCCACCTAGGGCAGTTGATTTTCACATAGACCTTGTACCAAGAGCTGAGCCCATATCTAGAGCACCTTACATGATGACCACACATGATCTCAATGAGCTCAAGATTCAGTTAGAAGAGCTCTTGGAGAAAGTGCATATCCAACCTAGTGTATCACCTTGGGGTGCACCAGTGATTTTTGTGAATAAGAAGGATGGATCACTTAGATTGTGCATTGACTATCGGTAGTTGAATAAAGTAAAAATTAAGAACTGATACCCACTCCCCAAGATAGATGATTTGTTTGATCAGTTGTAGGGTTCATGAGTGTTCTCCAAGATAGATCTAAAGTTGGGGTACCATCAGTTATGGATTGTGGAAAGTGATATCCATAAGACTGCTTTTTGCATGAGGTATGGTCACTATGAGTTCATAGTAGTGTCATTTGGCCTCACAAATGCTCCAACTGTGTTCACGAGCCTCATGAATGAAGTATTTTGTACATTCTTGGATAAATTTGTGGTAGCGTTCCTTGATGACATTCTGATATATTCTCGCAATGAGGAGGAGCATGAGGAGCATTTGAGTCAGGTTCTGTAGCATTTGAGAGAGAATCAATTATATGGAAACTTGTCAAAGTGTGCCTTCTTTAGGCCCGAGGTGCATTATCTTGGTCATGTTATATCCGTCAATGGGATCTCTATAGACCTATCAAATATTAGAGCCATTATGGATTGGCCAGCACCCACCAGTGTCACTGAGGTCAGAAGTTTTATTGGCTTAGCAGGATATTATAGACACTTTGTGGAAGGTTTTTCTAGAGTAGCTCATCCCATCACCTCCCTTTAGAGAAAGGGGAAGAAGTATGAATGGACAGAGAAGTGTGAGAGAGCTTTCCAGGAGCTCAAGAGAGCTCTCACCAGCGCATCAATTTTAGCAGTGCCAGATCCTTTGATAGATTTTGTTGTATGTATAGATGCTTCATTGGATGGTTTAGGAACAGTCCTTATGTAGGAGGGTCATCCTATAGCTTTCGAGTCTAGGAAGCTAAAGACTCACAAGCTTAATTATCCTACTCATGACCTAGAACTCGTAGTGGTGGTTCATGCCTTAGTGAGATGGAAACACTTCCTTCTAGGTCACTGATTTGAGCTTCATTTAGATTACCAGAGCCTACAGTATATCTTTACACAGCCCAATCTTAATGCTAGGCAAAGGAGATGGATGGATTTTTTGTGTGAGTATGATTTTGATGTTCATTACATCAAAGGGAAGGAGAATGTAGTTGTAGATGCCTTGAGTAGGAGGTGACACAAGCTCTCATCAATGACATTTAGTACAGATTTGAGGGAGTGCATTTTATATCACTTTCCAGAGGATGCATTATATGTGGAGGTTTGTCAGGTTATCCATTCTTAGAGACCCCTTTAGGGGAGATTTGTAGAGTATTCTTTAGAGTATGATGGAATTCTACATCATAAGGGATGCATCTATGTACCTTCTATGGGTGACTTGCGAGAGTTTATTATGCTTGAGGCTCATAGAGAACCTTATGCAGCTCATCCAGGAGTTAAGAAGTTGCATGTCGATCTGAGACAGTTGTATCATTGGCTAGGCATGAGATTACAGATTGCCAGCATAGTCGCTAAATGTCTAGAGTGCCAGAGAGTGAAGGCAGAGCACAGTCATCTAGGTGGGCTCCTGCATCCACATGAGATTGCCAAGTGGAAGTAGGATGCTATGTCTATGGACTTCATTGTTGGTCTCCCTATGCCTTATCACCGCCATGATACCATCTTGGTGATAGTCGACACATTGACCAAGGTTTCCCACTTCTTACCTATGCGTACTACATTCACAGCATGAGACATAGCTCAGGTCTTTTTGTGAGATATTTTTAGACTTCATGGCATTCCCCATAAGATCATCTCTGATAGAGACTCCTTGTTCACATCAGCTTTTTGGAGAGAGATATAGGTAACGTTGGGCACTAGACTAAATTTTAGTATGACATATCACCCTCAAATAGATGGACAGAAAAAGAGGGTTGACCAGGTGTTAGAGGATATGTTACATATGTATGTGATGGACCATCAGGTCAAGTGGGAGGAATACCTACATCTGGTCAAGTTTGCCTATAATAATGGGTATCATTCTTCTATAGGTATGCCACCATATCAGGCCTAGTACGGTAGACCATGCAGGACACCACTGAGTTGGGATAGGATCGAGGATAGAGTATCTATTGGACCCCAGTTGGTCAAGGATATGGAGCAGTAGGTAGTCTTGATTAGACAACGTCTTGGAGAGACTCAGGATCGAGAGAAGAAGTATGCAGATGTGAAGGGGGTTGATCGTGAGTATATGGTTGGAGATAGGGTCTTCTTGAGAGTGTGCCCGCATAAGAGTCCAATCCATTTTGGAAAGGGCTCTAAGTTAGTGCCTCGCTTTGTTGGAACTTTTGAGATATTGGAGAGGATAGGACCAGTTGCCTACCGTCTAGCCTTACCACCCAACCTGTCACGCATCTACGATGTGTTTCATGTATCTGTGTTACAAAAATATATTTATGATGAGTCTCATGTGATAGATTGGGATGCCTTGCAGGTGGAGTTGGAAAGATAGTTAGCACTAGAGCCCATTCATATTATAGCCTGACAGACCCTTGTACTTCGAGGTTGAGAGCTGGACCAGGTTAGGGTCCAGTGGGATTGTTATGGTGAGGTCATGGATTCATGGGAGGACACAGCACAGATGAGATCTTAGTACCCATATCTTTTTGATGAACTCCAGGAGGAAGTTCATGCCTAGTGGGGGAGGATGTGAGGCCTCACCCCGACCCATCATAGCTCAGTTGATACACTTATTTTGATACATTGATACACTTTTTGATTATCCTAATAGAGACTCAAGATATTATGTTTATGATTATGATTATATTGTATGGATTACATTCTGATATGGATTAGACCTAGAACATGTGGTTGATTTTGATTATACATGTTTAGATAGGTGAATTGATGAGAATATCGGGTCATGATTAGACTTGATTATTTCATGGATGTTATGTCATGATGATTATAGAATTATTATGTTTTAAACACTTTTGTATGAAAATTGTAATTAGGAATTTAATTCTGCTTATTGATTAATGTTGCTAAGTATGAATTGAATATGTATATTGCATGTGATTTTATTATCTTGGACTACTGATGCTCGAGTTTAGTGTGTAGGAAAGAGAATCATGAAATTAGTCAGAGAATCAGTAACCAACCATATGTTCAATCTGTAAAGCCAAGGTTGAACCTAATGAAGAGGTTCAAACCTCATTGTTAAGTGATTTTATTCGTGACCGTAAAATTGTATGTATGTATTAGGTGTTTCCATTGTGTAATTAGTGACATGTCAATATTGTATTATGTCATTTTATAGTGTCACTTGACACTCTTTATGTGTTTATGTAATGACATGTCTACTAACATTGGCAATGTAAACCTAAGCCTAATTGACTTATTAGGAACCTAATTAAATCCCTTGTTGGAGATACTTGCAAGTTTCACCAATTTGATCATTTAGATTTAATCCTTTTCTAGCCACTTCTAGAGGCCAAAAAGAGGTCCTAAGGGTCAAATTTAGAAAAATCCTAGTACCTTAGTGATAGGGGTATGGGTTAGGAATGTTTTTAACATATCTAGAATCCCCTAGTGGCCTTGGTGACCTATTTTATGACCTATTTTCCACATGCTTCGAAAATAGAGTAAGTCTTAAACTTTTACCCAAACCCACACTCCTTTCCAATCTAGCATTTATTATAGGGGACAAGGAAAAGCCAAAGGACTTGAGGGTCAAATCTGAATTTAATGTTGGTGGGTGGGTAGAAGTTGGAGGTCTTTTTACCCTTGATAGAGTTAGTGGGTGTTCACACACTCTCTACTTTTAGAGACATTAGGGTTTGGATTGGAAAAGCATAAGGGATTGGGCTCTTCTAAAAATTTATTTGCCATAACACATTGTGAAGGTTGGTCTCCATTGCCATGAAAGTGCTTTGTTTTGTTGCAAGTAGATTTGTATATTCTTTTCATTTTCTTGCATATGTGAAATATATTTTTATTGTTGTTATGTAAGGGAATGAGATTTTGGGTTTGAATTCTTGCTTATGGTTTTATCTTTATTTTGAATATGGGAGTTTTGTGAAGGGTGTGATAGCATTACTCACCCTTGGATAGGAAAGAAGTGGCCATGTATGGGGGAAGGGGTTAGTTGGATTCTATGATAGTGTAGAGTCTCTTCTCATGGAGAGAGGAGGGAAATAAATGCAAGGTGTATGGACCCTTGCATGCCATTGGATTTGATCCTAATTTTGGGGGAGATAAGGAGAAGATTGGATGGAAAGATGTATGTGGTTTTAGCCTTGAAGAGGCATGTTATTTGAATATATTATTTTGGTATTATCCTACATGGAAATCCACCTTTACCTCTTGTTATGGGTTCATGGTGAATCCATTTGTGTAAGTCTTGGGAGAGTGTTATTTGTTGTTGTGTATTTATGTATGTGGATGTGTGATTGTCACCCATTGGCTACTGATTCTGTTAGCTCGGGGGTGGTCTCCTTGAGACCTAGGATGGGAGGTGAGATTCCCATGGTTCTCCTCATGTATTTGAAGGTTTTGAAGTCAAGATGATTGTGGAAAAGCTTGGGAGAAATCGCTATTTTGGTGTAGTAGTGTGAGAGCAACTTTAATATTGCATGATTACTCCTTTTGTATTGAGATTCATTTCATGATTGAGTGTTGCAATGTTCATATTGAAAGCTTTATCAAGTAAGATGTGAAGAGTTCTTATTCATTATATAATAGCTTCATTAAAAGAAGAAACATTGTATGTCTTCCTTTGATTATATAGATCTTCCATCTTGAAGATGTGTAGTTGTATTTGAAAATATTACCATAATGTAAATGAAGAATCTTTAGTTTCATGTCTATTGTATTCTATTCTTTAGAATAATGAAGTTAATATTTCATGGTAGAATGATATCCAATATTGAAAAGAAATGCAATGCAATAGTTTTTCATAGCATATAAAATTTTGTGGATTTATGAATCTTGTAATGTCTATAATGTATTTGATTGTAAGTTTTCAAGTTAAAAATACTCCATTCTTCCTTTGGAAATCTATATTTCATTTCAATAGGTTCAACACTCTACCTTAAAACCTTCATTGCAACCTCAATTTTTGAGAATGAAAGATAAACTTGATAACAATAGTAAATCAAATAAGTTAGTATTATAATGTAAAAATTAACTAATACTAATATTCAATTTATAGCTCACTTAGTGTATTGCAATAATAAAATAAATCAAATGCATACAATAAACTACTCCAATAATAAAATCAATAATATCAATGATAGAAGCTAAAACCAAATTATATCAATGACACTTCCCAGATTTTTAAAGCAAAAATACTTTCTGGAATTTGTATGGGAAGGGAAATAATTCTCCTTGCCACAGAGAATATTCCCTTCACAAGATGATTTTACTAATTAGAGATAGTATTATAACTCCCTAACCTAACCCAGTTGTTAAAGAAAGAAAACTAAATACTAAATTAATAAAAGATGTCATAACATAACTTGTTAAACACTTCCCTTCCCATAAATGGGCGCAGGTATATAGTGACAGAGGTCAATTAAATAAACAACAAAAAAAAAGATAAAGGGGTAAAACATCCCCATTGGGTTTTTCACCCCCAAGTCATGCGCCACTTTTATTAAATACTTGTCCTTGCCTTCCTTGTCGTTCGAATTCCCTTGCTTGGTAATGAGGCAAAATGTTTTGGTGGGCCCCTATGCAGCCTTGACTTATGTGGCCTTGGGGTTAGGGGTGATGAGATAGTTTGGTAGGGGAATAGGTTTAGATTAGTAGGGTTAGTTAGATTAGTTGATTAAGATTAGTATTTAATAGATTTATTAACATGTGTAGATTTAATTAGAAATGAATCAACTTTTTAAGATAATAGTTTATTTTATCCAATGGCTGAATATTTAAAATGGATCATTAATTTTAGTAAGTTAGGTTAGTTTAAGATTGTTAAAGATTTTAATTGGTATTCTAGTGTATAGTTAGTTGTTAATTTAATTTTATTATTATTAAATTGAAATATGTTTCTCATGTGTTCAAAAGGGTTAGAGGTTAATTTAATTTTTATTAGAGGTTAATTTAATTTTCTATTAGGGGATTAATGGACTATGGTTGCATGTGTTTTATTTTAAAAGGGGAGAATTTAATTAGAATTGATATTAGTAGGTTAGGAATTAGATTAGAATTTGGTTACTAGATTTTAATTAATAGTTTTTGTATAGTGAGTTGTTATTAAATTTTAATTATGATAAATGGTAAATGTTTCATGTATGTTTTAAAAAAAAGGGGAGTAAAATTTAATTAGTCCTTGTATTAGTGGATATTTTAATACATATGTTTAAGTGGGTCCAAGGATAGTTAAGAGAGGTTATACATATTAATTCTTGTAATTAATTTAGTTTTCTTTTATTTATTTAACTAATGTGTGTGAAATAGTTATATCGGGATTGTTTATAGATGTTATGTGTACACACAAAATAGTGCACTTCTATGAATTCTTACATGCAAGAAAACTCAAGAATGAGCCCTCACAAATCGATCCATAGCTCTCTATGCATGGAGTTGCAAGATTTGTAAAAAATTCTCTTAGCTAGAGCTATAAACTCATGACCTTGCCAATAAACCATACAACGAGAGATTCACAATAAAAACAAGGGCAAGAATGCCAATATCTCCAATAAATCAAATGTATGCAATGCAATGCAAATCTACATGATAATGCAAACTAGTCTATGAAAATGAAAGTACAATGCAACTAATCTATGAAAGGAAAG
>MU225228.1:821142-861956 GCA_018584345.1 Thuja plicata
GCAAATATGAAAACTACAATGAAATGCAATAACAAGTCTTCAAAGCTTGGATGTAGAATGTCTTCAAAAAAGTTTCAAATGACCTAGAAAACCTGCAGCATAATATTAGCATGAAAACTTAAGATATCAAAATGAAGGAGAGAGCTCTCCTTTTATAAGAAGTGAGATGAAAATAGACCATTGAGATTAAGAGGCAAAAATCTTAATCAAGGGTGGAGATTAAGAGGCAAAAACCCACCACTTAAAGAGATGTGAAGAAAAAGGGATTTTTATTTACTTTTTAATTTAATTCATTTCCTTTCTCAACAAATAAAGTGTTTTAAGTGGGGATTTTTATTTATTTAATTAAAAGAGAGGTTTTCTTTCAACTAAATAAATTAGAAGAATTTTATTTAATTAAATGGGAGGAATTGAATTTAATTAAATAAGAGAAATTTAATTAAAAGAGAGATTAAATCTTTTAATTAAATAAGAGGAATTTTATTTAATTAAAAGGGAGATTAAATCTTTTAATTAAATAAAAATGGTCAAACCTTAGAAAATATTGAAATAATTGAATAATTGAATTAATTACAATTTGATCAAGGAAATTGATTTGAATTGAAAATGTTTCAAAATATTGATTCAGAAATTTGATAAATTGATAAAATCATAAATGGGGCCCAAAGTCTAGGCAACCAGTTTAGGGTGCATACATTATGTAGATAGGGTTAATTAATTGACTTTCAAATATTTTAGGGTTGGAATGGTTTTTGTTAGTAAACTTGATTGACCAAGGATCATGTCTAAAGGTTACTTTAAATGTCGTAAGTAGCTAAGGATGAAAGGGAATTGGTACTAGATTTAAATAGATAAATTTATAATCTAGGTTAAGAATTAAAGTAATTGGTAGGTCAACCTAATTCAACATATATTCTTAACAATTAAATTAGCATCATGATACTACACGTGGTTAAACATAAAACCATAGTTCATTCAACTTGACCCAAGAGTTCATGTAACCCGTGTAACAAGTTGATGCTCCAACTCTACATCTGTATGTGGCGTGACCCTAATTCAATCTATGAACATACCTTACAACTTGAAGATTAACTTCACCATGTTATCACCTTTCCTCAACGCATCCATTGTTAGTTGTATGTGCTTGTATTTTAAAAAAAAAAAAATGTCTTTGTGTTTGCCCTAGTTTTGGGCATGACACCAAATGGAAACACTAGAAGGAGATCAGCTCCCTAGATACATAAATAAAATGCACCTCAAGAGGTTCTACACTTGAGGTCTCAATTGTTAAGGAAACTATCTACACATCTAGAAAATACCAAAAAAAAAAAAATACAAAAGGTTACCTTGGTGAAAACCTGGCAAACAGGCACCTTGGCGACAACAAAAAAAAAAGTGAAAAATTAATAAGAAACAAAACTGCTTTCTTAGTGAAAACCTAGGAAACAGGCGCTATTGAGTAGGTACTTTTGTGAAAACCTGGAAAACAGGCACCAAGTGTTCAAATCCAGCTTCATCATCAATGAACTCCAAGATTAAAAGCTTGAGAAAACTTTGAATGCAAGACTGACTACCCAAGATATATCCAGAAACACAAATTTCCTCTGAGCACCAACACTTATCCATGGTTAGTATTGGTCCACTAGAATAGGGGGTGATTCTAAATGTCTTGAAAAAATCCCTAAAAATTGGAAAACTCATCAAAAATCTTAAAAAGATCAAAATGTCCTGAAAAAATCAATCTTCATCAAAAACAATAAAAAAATTGCAAAATCCCAAGCAATAAAACTAACTCGGTTATCAACAAAGAAAATGGCGATCAAACCAAGTCAATCATTGTCAAAATCATGAGATTTGTGAATCATCATTGTGCCCATATGATGCAGCTTTATCAATCTATCAAATCTCTCATCAAACAAACTGGCAACCAAGCCAATCTATCAAATACAAAAACCATGAGCTTTGCAAATCAGCATTGGGCCCATCTGACAGAGCTTGATCCACCATAAAAAATGATCAAAATCAATCAATCAATTGTCTTACACAGTGATAGACATGCTAAAAAATATATAGGTCAATCTTATATGAGTCATCTATTATTGAAACCAGACACAATCAAGACAATCAAACATATCAAGCCTATTAAGAGATTCAAGCCAATCAAGAGAATCAAACTGAAACAAGGAACAATCAAAATTTTGACTAGGTCGATCATCAGTCAGATATTAGTCTATATTTCGCATTTATGTTCTTACACAACTCCAGGATCCACCAAGTGAGGAGAGTAGCTATGATAGATCATGACTTATTTTCTTTGATTTCTGTCTATAAAATGTTCACTTCAATTCTAGGGCTATGATGATTTAGGATAAATGCGGTAGGCGCTATCACTTATCTGGCAGCCACGTAACTCCATGATCTAAGCTTAATCTTGGGAAAGAATTGGACATTCATTCTCTGTTATTTGCTTGTTCAAAATCAAGAGTTCATAATGGTATCCAGATGGTCTGAGATCTGGGTGCATTGGGATTCTATCTTGGTTTTATGTCTTTCTTTTCAAAATCAAGAGTTCATAACGGTATCCAGATGGTCTGAGATCTGGGTGCATTGGAATTCTATCCTGGTTTTATGTCTTTCTTTTCAAAATCAAGAGTTCATAGCGGTATCCAGATGGTCTGAGATCTCAGTGCATTGTAATTATATCTTGGTTTTTTGTCTTTCTTTTCAAAATCAAGAGTTCATAGTGGTATCCAAATGGTCTGAGATCTGGGTGCATTAGAATTCTATCTTGGTTTTATCTTGTTTCAGATGGTCAAAAAATAAAGCGGTATCCAGATGGTCAATATCTAGGTGTTTTTGGCTATCTTTCTTTTCAAAATATGGAACATAACTATATCTAGATGGTCAATATCTAGGTGCACTAAGTTTTCTTTCTATTCAATCTCTCTACTCCTTCCAGTTATCAAGAGGTCATAGCATTATCCAGATGGTGTGAGATCTTGATGCATTGGACACTCTTCAGAATTTTATAAAGATTTAATGTTGACAAAAATTGAAAATGCGACAGCGACTTGGGTCACTCATCCATTCTATAAAATCATCAACCATCCTTTCTATCAATACATATCTATCAATCGATCTAAGATAACATTCCAAACTAACTTTCTTCTAACACATGCATTTACTTAGATATTTTGTGCATACTAGATTGCATTAATTTATTACATAAGAAAAATCCAAAATATGTTCATAGTATATCATATAATCAATGCATTCATCATCAATAACATCATAGATAATATAGGAATTCATTCATCATCATCATATAGTGATTCATATTTTCAACAAATTAATGTTCATCTGACACATTTTCTATGCTTAATTTGTTGAGAGGGCATATAGTCCACCTTCAGTCACTGGGGCAAGCTGGGGTGGGATCAAATCTAAAAATTCTTTGACACAACGTGATGAATCACATTGTATCAAAGAGGGGAAAATGTAGACACCCTAAGATGGACAGACTTGCGACTTGACATTAAAAATACTAATTTTCAGCTATTAACTAATGGTTTTTTAATCGTTAATTAATCATCTATTTTCTTCTAAAATCATTTCCTCTATTAATTAATGATTTTTTAATCCTTAATTAATCATCTATTTTATTTTAAATTCATTCCCCAAATCATCTAATCAAATTCCTAAAATTAATTTCATTTAATTAATTAACCTTAATTGATTAATTACCATTAATAAATTAATTAAATTCAATTTCTTATAGTTTACATTGAAAGATTTAAACTTACTAATTAAATTCTTCCAATTAAATTAATTTCAATTAAATTAATTTAATTTCATTCAATAAAGCAATTCTAAATAAAAAAGAATTCAATTATCTCACATGTTGAAAACTTTAATTGTAAAAATGAATTAAATATTCATTTATCCTCAAAAAGATAACTTCCAATCAGATCACATGGGTTACTCCACCCATCTCTCCAGTTCACATGGGTAACTCCACCCACCTCTTTAGTTCTAAAAGGTAACTCAAAAGTAGCTCTTCAATTAACCAAACTTTATCTCCTCTCTCCCAGTTGAAGAGGTGGAGTTTACTGATGGCTTCTCCAGTTCCCTTTGATATCAATCGTTCATCTTCATATCTCTGGGATTGATCTCAACCATTCATCTCATTCTCAATTACTATATAAAAAACCCTTCATAACCATTTAAAGGATCTAGGATTTCAATCATACATGCGCCATTACTCTGTTAAATTGGTTCAAGCATAAAGCCTTATTGCGATCATATATCCGGGATTTCAAGCTCACATGAGTCATTACTCTATCAGACTGGTTCTAGAAATCAAGCCATCTTGTGATCACACATTTCAATAGCATATTCTTGATGCTCCCAATTCATAGACGCTACCCACACCAATACTGAGCATCAAAAACAATGTTTCAAAAGGAGTAGAGAGAGCCAATAGAAGCTTCAAGCAATTGGGTTTGCATTCATTTGTTTTCTCTTATTTGATTGTACATTTTATTGATTCGTAGTTTCATTTTTAGTAGTTAATTCTATTTGATTTCCCCCATTGCAAATCAGTGCTACTAACCCTCTTTGTTGAGTGTTACAGAATTCGATGTCGCATACAGTAGCCTTTTATGTGTTTGCCTGTTGTATTGTGCTTCTCCCATAATGTGTTTGCTAAATTTTTGTTAGATTCTTTTATACGACCCTTGTTACTTTGTTGGTGCAAGGTGATAAAGGAATCAAACCTATTGTACTATTCCTCTATATGTATCTCTATTCTTCTATATGTTCTTTTCATGTTATATTGTACATGTGCTATTGTTCGTAAATGTTTTCCTTGTCTAGTTTTCTTGGATTTGCAATATGGTAGCACTAATTCTTTTTGGTCTCCATGTTGTGGTCCGAAAAGACTCTTCTTTGTAACTCTTGATTTTTATTTCCTCCATTGTTATTGTAGTTCTACTTTCTTTGGGGAATGATGTCAATTCATTTGTAATAATATCATATATATATATATATATATATATATATATATATATTATCTTATGATCATACTGACCCCATGGTAGGTAGATCCCTTCTGTGTTCTCTATATGTTTATGTGGTATTTCCCTTGATTTGTCTTCTCTTGGGGGTATATAGCAGTGGAAACATAACCAATAGAGTTGTTTATGTTTTTGTTAAAGCTATTACTCCTGTTAAAGTGTTAGCAATGACTTTAATGTGAGAGCATACACTCTGCTCACTTTTTGCACACACACACACTTTCAAAATAGTTTCAAAATTACAAATTTTTTTCCTCCCTTTATGTATTAGAGACTAATCCTTAAAGCATGGATTTTTACCTTATAGGATATCTTAATCCCTCCAGTTTGAATTTACAAAGTTTTGACCCCTTAAGGTTGGAAGGTGTCCTTAAGATTGGATTTGTCTAGTTTTTACTTTGCTCTTTTGGTATAGAATATTCCTGAGAGTGAATCCTTGATGGGTTGACTAGTGATTAGCCACATTCACTAGGTAGTTAAAATCCATCTTTCCAGTTGCACTATTTTCCTTGTGTGATTCACAATGGGACATATGTTTTCATTGGGTGAGGTAATCACACCCTCTCTCTCTTTCTCTTTGACTAGTGATGTCTCTCTTATTGTAATCCTGGGGCTGACAAAGACTTGATTCCTCAGGGGCTTTAGGATTTCTTTGTCTCTTTGATTTCAATAAGATCATCTTTTCTTTGTGATCTCCTTTACCAAGAGTTTCCATCGAGTCCATACTCTTGCAAAAGTGGGGTATAAATGTATCATCGAAAAATGGAAGAGCTTCCATTTAGGACTAGTTTAGCCCTCCGATTAAGTGGTTTGGGGTCATTTCAAATGCCTTGAAAGGGTCTTTGACTTGGATCTAGATTTTACCCCTATTCTACCTTATTTTCCACTTCTCTCCTACCTATTTCTGATATCCTGCATTGAGAATTTGGGGTTCTTGACCTCAGGGTCAAGGTCGACCTTCTGGTTCAAGGTAAACCTCAAACTTGACCTAGGTCAAGGTTGACCTTGATCCTGACCTAGGCCAGGGTTGACCTCTGTATGCACCCTAAAATGGTCGCTTGGACTATGGGCCCCCATTTACCAATTTATCAATTTATCAAATTCCTGAATCAATGCATTGCAACGTTTTCAATTCAAATCAATTTCCTTGATCAAATCATAATTGATTCAATTATTTCAATATTTCCTAAGGTTTGATCATTTTTTAATTAAAAGATTTAATCTCCCTTTTAATTAAATAAAATTCATCTTATTTAATTAAATTAAATTCCTTCCATTTAATTAAATAAATTTCTTGTAATTTATTTAATTAAAAGAAAACCCCTCTTTTAATTAAATAAAACCCCCACTTAAATCCCTCTTTGTTGAAAAATGAAATAAATTAAATAAAAATCTTTTTTATCACATCTTTCTAAGTGGTGGCCTTTTTGCTTTAATGAGCACATGGATCAACCAAGATTTAATCTCCACCATTGCTCATTTCTTTTTGCCTCTTAATCTCAATTGTTCACTTTTCTTTATAAGGATATATCTCCTTCTCATTTAGGATCCCACTTCTTTTTGTATTGTTATTCTACAGGTTTGGAGAGCAATTTTGGAGGAGAATTTGAGCACTCAAGCTGGGATATTGCAACTTCTCTATCTTCTTGTCTTCTTTTTCTTTCATCCATGGCTATTCATGTAGATTAGATCCATTTAGATTGAATTCATATTATCTTAGAATCATGTTTACTTTTATAGATTAAATTTTCACATTTCCTTTCATAGATTAATCTTGTATTTTTATCATATAGAATAGATTTCATTTTCATGCATTGAATCTCTCATTTCATGGTGTACTTGCATAGGCACAACTAGGTCAATTTGAGGGCCTCCATCACAAACCTTTGTACTCCATGACTAGCGATCTATGAGTCAATATTTGAGGCCTCATTCTTGAGAAACCTTGAATGGAATGACCCATAGAAGTGTGACACATTTTAAGCACACAACCTCGACCCTGACCCAGGGTCCAAATTTCAATTTTCTATGAATTCTGGATGTTGGGGTTCGGAAAGAATTATTTCCCGCTTCTAGGTCGGCTATTTTGGACTCCAAATTAACAACTCTTAAAAATATATTTAATATAGGTCCACTTCTATGGGTATAGGACTAATTGATTTAATTATCTTATGTCAGCCTCTCTAGAAGTTTGTGCCCTAGATTTGTATATAAGGAAGCTTTTCTCCTCTCATTTTCTCTAAGACACAAGAAGATAAAAGAAATCTATTGAAGGATAATCTATGCTTGATCTATAAAAAGCATTCAATAATTCAAGCATTCAAGCCTTCAAGCATTCAATTCATCAAGGAGATCCATTGATAGCCATTGAAGGATTCAAGCTCTATGGAGCCCTCTTGTTGAAGATTTCTCCATCCACATCTACTCAAGCTTCTTCCTATTCCAAGATCCATTCAAGATTGGTGTTGAAGATCTAAAGGCAATTGATTTGAGACATCCTTCATCATACATTCTATCTTCTACATCCATTTGGCACATTCATACTTGTGGATCCAAGGATTTGAATCCTCCACAAGGGTTTTTATACAAGAAAGGTGAATTTGTTCATTTACTTTGTTTATCTGTGTAATTTCAATTCTATTATAAGGTTAATTCCAAAACTAGGGTTTGACCAAGGAAAAACCCTCCCCCAACAAACAAAACCATTTTTCTTGCAGGTACAGGTACATGATAACGAATTACAAAGCAGATTCAGATATCCTTTTCAGCCAACTTTCGGGATCCGCAAACAAAATTTCTGTCAGAGAAATGTAGGTCAAGGTCGACCTAAAGGGGTCAAGGTTGACCTGCATCTGGGTCAAGGTCAACCTGGTACATAAAGGAAAAATATTTTTGGGTTTTCTCCATCTCTGTGTTTTTATTCCAGATCCGGTTGTAGAATTTCCAGAAACTTGATACAGACACCCCAAAACAACAATTTCCAGATCTTCTATACTTTGAGGTTAGTATTTATCTTCAATTCATTTCAATTAAGGTTTTAATAATTTTAGATCTATTACTCACCCTCTTTCCCCATAAACTAGGAATGTAAGGTTTTCTTCTTTCTTCTTATTTCCGATCGATTGATGCATTTGTGCATTGACCATTTTCTTATGGTTGATCAAAGTGAATATTTCCTTTGTGAAATTTGGGGCTAGGAGGAGAATCTTACCTTCCACAAACATTTCAAATATAAAGAGAATTAGTTAATACACTTATATCCAATCATCAATTCTATACCAAATTGCTTATCTTACATTTCTTAAAATACATTTTATACAATTTTTTTTTTTATATCTTACAACAGGTATAATGGACCTGTAAGCAACAAAAGACCACCACCTGTTTGTTATGAACAAAATTTTTTGTGATGTTGATAAGAGCTTGGCCAATTACAAGGATGAGTTTGATAAATTGTTTAAGAAGGAAGGAGACAAGGACAGTAGTAAAGTATGAAAAATGAAGGAATAAAGTGAGACTAAGGATCAGGGATAATCAGTAGGTGCTACTAAACCCTCGCTTGATGTTGCTACTTCAGCCTAAATGGCCAAGCATGGCCTTAGGGGGTGCTCTAGAGAAATACAATAGAAATCTATCCAACCCATGTTTGTGTAGACTAAGATGATGCGATCTTATGGATAGTAAATGTGATTTTTTAGAGTCTATATCCGAGATCGCTTGGTTATATACACTATATTGGATGATCACCATAAAGATGGATTACAGGATCATTGCAGACTTATAATTTCATTGGGAAATGTGTGAATTTGTGCATGGAGAAGTATAAGTTCACTTCCTTAGACATTTTTAATCACAATTCGGGCATAAGTAAAGGATATCACATGAGAAAGCAGAGAGGCTAGAATGTTTCTGAGATCGCTAAGTGCACATACCTTGATTCATCAAGAAAAAAAGTATTTTGATCTTTCATGAGCTTTGTCTATTATGGATACTCCATTGATATTTGATGTTAGTGAGAGGCTGAGGTACAAGTTCACAAAAGATGACCTCGAAGGCTCATTTTTGCAAACACCATAGGGCGTGCTTCATGTGGAAGACATTAGGGCATACATATATTACAAGTATGAGTCATTGGGAGAATTTGAAATCTCATTTACGAAATCTGAGCATCATGCAAATGGATGAACTCTACGAGTTTGATGAGGAAGAATGAATTAAGATTGTTCTTAGCAGAGTTCATGATCAGTTTCTATGGATAGGAGAGAAACCTATTAATATTTCTAGCAAATTAATACATGATGTGACTGGATTAGATAATACTGACATTATCCATGTTGCAAAGAGAAACATGAAGAAACAAGTCAAAACCCTAACACATTCTAAGTGAGACAAGAGGGAAATGAATATTGTCGACATCTTTTAGCAAGATGTGAGATTAATTTCTATGGTTTTGAGATACAAACTTCACTTCAATAGCTGACCTAATTAAGTTTCTACGGGAGTTATTATGATGGATTATAAGATGGTGAAGGAGAATGTGAAATATAACCTATACAAAGTACTAAGGAAATAGTTCATAGAGAATGTTAAGCAGATTAAGAAAAATAAATCAAAATCATTTAGGTTTGGATCACTAGTGATACATATTTATTTTCACATAGTTCATAAGTTTCCTAGAATGCACCCTAAGGCATGGAAAGATAATGAACCCACTGGTATTCAAGTAACTAACAATTATAGAAGGAAAAATAGTACATGGGTTGATGGTAAACTCTTTGCAATGCTCAAAATTATTCAAAGGCAAATGAAGGAAAGAGTAAGAATCCATGAGGAACTAGTTGAGAAATAATAAGATACAATTTTTTTCATGGTTGAAGTTGATTGTGTATGCTTTGAGGCAGTTGAACCAAGGAAGAAATGGAGTTACCCTATAGGTTATGAGGTCACTACAGAGGTTCTTACCATGCAAGTAGAACATGTTCTATCTTTTGAGATTGATTCTTCAGAAGAAAGATGGGGCACTTATGAAAAAAAGTCTGCCAAAATTAAAGATGAAAAAACTACAGAAACAAGGAAAAGGAAAATTGAGAAAATGGTTTACAATCTTACAAAGAAGGAAAGTATTAGAAGATATAAGATAAAATAGGTTAGAAAGAAGATAGCTGAAGGAGCTTCTGGGTTGGCGAGCACTGCTCCTGTAGCCCTTCAACCTCCTGAAGCTATAGAGGTTATTGACTCACCTCCTACTATGGTTGATGTACCTAATACCACTCCTACACCACCTAAGAGGACATCAAAGACTGAGACAGTGAAGGAAAAAGAGATTTCTGTGAGAAGGACAAGGTCCTCTAAAAAAAACTCACCACCTAAAAGGAAGAGGACTGGTGTATAGAAGAAAGAATAAGAGAAGATTGAAGAGAAGAAAATAAAGGAGAAAAATGAAGATAAACTAGCTGATAGACAAATTTGGAAACTAGATCTGAGGATGTTGGCAAAGAGGATAGTCAATCAAGGAAAGTTGAATCAATTACCTAAATACCATGAGATGTACAATGGTAATGACAAAATTATAATTGAAGTCATTGTCATTAATCACATGCTAATGTTTAAAAATAATCTACTTGAAATGGAAGGTAGTATTCCTAAGGACTTATATGATAAATCGAAAGTAAGGAATCGATTAGAACTTAAAGAATATGATCAGATAAGGATAAAAGACAGAAAATACACTACCTATTATTTGATTTTATGAGCATGGGAGAATAATGAAATCCATTAAGCCACTGCTGAGATTAAAATCAAGACTGATAAAGATTATGGGGAGAAACTATGATGAAGCTATAGAAGAAACCCACAAGGCTATTGATAATGTATTTATGGAAACTAAACTAGAAAATATTTCACCTCCTAAGCCCAAGGCTACTAAGCCAAAAAATATTTTGAGAGGATAATCCTCTAAGTCTACAGATGTACACATTGACTCATATAAGGATGAAGATGACAATAATCAGTTTTTCAGTACACTTAAGAAACTAGACTTCTTTGTTGCGGGTGTACCTTGTTGGATTAATCTATGGAAAGGTAAGTGCTAAGAGGGTAGGGGTGAACTCCTACTTAAATTTTTTTTAACTATTATTATTTACTCTTCACCAAACTGAATATCATTCATAGAAAATATTGAAAATCATGTAAAGTAAATCAGAAAACCACAACACATAACTCCATGATTTTTGGTCACACAAAAATCCTTTGTTAGAGAAAAAATTGTAGTGTGGATGACACCCACAATCCTTCACTACTCTAGTATAAAGTTTGTTTGGTTAGAGCTACAATGTTAGCTACTTCTAATAACTTATCCTATTAGGAGTACAAAAATGTCTACCTTGTTAAAGGATTTTACAATCTCTCATCTAAGAGATGTACCTGGTTAGAGGATTTACAAAGTAAGACCTGTTAGGGCCTACCCACTGAATGATATTTCTACTCTCCTAACTATTAAAAAAATTATTACAAAAATATCTGCAAGTATGCATCAACCATAATTTTGTTCAGACTCTTAATGCTCTGTAAGTGCATTACCTCATTCTGCACTCGATAACTTATCTATTCTGCACCTTAGAACTTTTGTATTCTAAATCCTTTAGCTTTGTTGCTATAACTAATTCTGTCTCTACCATTTTCACATCATCTTTTCATTTTCATGTTATGTTCCTTTTATTTTATTTTAAATCAGTTAACCTAATTTTGATCCTTCTTCTTCTACAGTGGAGTTGAAGTGGTGCAAGGTTGGTTACATTGTCAAAGAATTTATTATGATTGTCTTTCATTGGTTGAGTTGCCTCATGATCATGTGCAATCATGTTACTACAATCCCAATGTTATACCTAACTTCTTCCTTGAATACTATAAAATCTTTCCCGCTCAACGTCTAGGTTCAATGTATCAAATTTGAATTTTTATATCGGCTCTGGTATATTCGGTAATGTTCCCTAATCTTTCTTAGTGACATAATGTCTGCTTGGTGACTAACTATGTCTGGTGACTCAATGACTAACTATGCTTGGTGACTTGGTGACTAACACTAATTGGTAACTGCCATTGCTTAACTCGGTGCTGATAATTGTTTAGTGCTCGGTGTCTTTGATACTCTTCTTTACCGACTGTCTTCCTTAGTGTATTCATCCTTTTACTTATTATCTTCATTGACTATCATGAATTTTACAAAAATAATGATGAAAAACTATCTTATAGGAGTATCAATCTCCCCCTTATGCATTATTTGGCATTTTGACAAAAAATTCAAAGTTATCAAAATTTTGTACATCTCTTGTACAAATTCTCCTTAGATAATACTTCTTATAACACACCATAGCTCGGTCAAAATTCTGTGTAACTCCGCGTATACATATATATCTCTCTTATGTACTATGTCCATATTATATTATCCCCCTTTTTTGACAAATATACTAAAACCAAAATTGTTTTAATGTCTCTTCAATTTCTTGTACAGATAGGTTTTGTACAATTAGCATGAGAGATCTTTCTCTCATTTGTTTTTCTGTATTCATAGAATATTTCCATCTTGCATCTATATTTTTGTATAATTCAATAGGAAAAGACTTGATAAATTCTGAAGGCATTATATTTTTCCATTAGTATACACAAGGAAAAACATGATCTACACTATCGGTTTACACTACACCGACAAATAGGGCACAACACTACTTGACGCCAAGGTTACTCGATACTGCAAAGTTAAAAGCATCCCAACAAACACTATTCAGTGTTACCCGATGAAAAAAAGGTCAAAAGAAACCGACGAGTAAAAATAGTGCAACCCGATGGAACAACAAAGAGAGGAACCCGAAAAACAAAGGGAACTTGACGATCAATTCAACAAAGGAATGCCGATAGACTTTTAGTTCAACTCGACGACCAAGAACCAATAGTCAGTTACATCTCGCAAAAAGTGGATCTAACTTTCTACGTCAGATAAATCACTGAAGTTGTATTTATAGCTTCTTGATTTGTTTTTAAATCCATTATGTGCGGAGGAAGCAATGTATTTACTATTGTTTTAATTAGTTTTACAGATTTAAAAACATACAAACTAAAGATCAAGGTCAAGTTGTAAACCTTGGGTCTAAGAGTTAACATTGTAATGTGTGATTCTAAGATAGGTCAAATACTTGTATAAATAGATGCTCAATCTATTGTAAACAGTTGTTGTTCAATGAATATTGTAGCCACAGAGAGCATCTAGAGACCAAACAAGAGATTTCATGCAGAAGGACAGAAAAGAATCAAATCAGTTTCAAGAACAAGAACACAGGCTACCGATTGTTAGTAATAACTAAGAGGGGGGGTGAATCAGTGGCCTCAAATTTTTATCCTTCAAACTTTAACCACCAATCAATAAACCTCATATTATTATGTCCTTACAAGCTGCATGCCATGAAATACTAATAATGGTTAACTATTTGTTATTTTTCTCTGTCAATCCTTATTATTTCTTGACTACCGATAAGCAGTATAACTATTTACTGAAACTCAGTAAATAAGTAGAGTATACTGATCAATCCAGAATGAATTACGCAAGATACAAAATAGTAAATAAATGAATCATACACACATAACACATGGATTTTTAACATGGAAACCCTGTTAAGGGAAAAACCACTAGGACCAGTACCCCAAATTTTCACTCTTCTGAAGTGAGCCTTGTTAAGAGCCAACCCTGTTAAAGGTTACAAACACACTATTAGGTGTGACCTTGTTAGAGGATTTTATACATATAGGTTGTCACTTAGTATCGAGCATCTAATGCTGCCATCCTTGAATCAGCCTCTCTCTTAGACTGTCAATAGGCATCGGGCATATCCAATGCTACTTTCATGAATCAACCTTTTTGAACTCCTTAAGATGTACCTCAATATATAGAAGACTGTTAAGTCCTACTCGGTTAAGAGAATTGATGCTTCAATGGTTAAACTAAAACATTATGACATGTTCATATTGCAACTTTGAATTTCATATTTTTAGATCTATATAAGTACATTACCTCTCTGATCAATGTATCAATTCAATCCTTTGTGCTCCATACTTTTTTCTCTGTGATGCTGTGCTCACTGTTTGTCGGTGTCTGCAAAATTCCTTAGCTCTTCCTTCAGCTTGTTTGATCAGCATTGCATGAATTTTTTCTTCATCAGTTTCTCTTTAGCATCCTCTTTTTATTCACTCCCCTTAATCCCATTCATAAATGAATTAAGCTTGTCTCTTATATAGACATAATATTCATTGTTTCTTGATTCTTGATTCTTGGCATGAAAAACAATCCAGCAAATTAGATTTAAAGCATAACTCCTGATTTGTCTCATAGATATCTTCTTGCCAACTATACAAATTAGCTTTAAATCAATCACTTATCTCTGGTCGAATAAAACAAAGTAGACAACTAGTTAAGTCTATATTTAGCTCTGCCAGCTAGATATTTTTTCATTTTATGAACTCTCTATTCCGTCGGTCACCTTTGCAGTTAGTTTTCGGTGACAACTGATAGTTTTTTTAGTGAGACTCTAGTTAGCTTCATGATCTCTGTCCTTCTTGCAACACTATATTTTCTTCTGTCAGGTTACTCTTTGCTTTGCTTGTCGGGCAATACTGTAACTCTGCCCGTTGGTAGTGCTGTGCATTTCTTTGTCAGGTATCACTGTGACTTTGTTCTTTTTCTCTGTCCGTCGGGTGCACTCCGTCGGTGTTGTTTGTCACTTAGTGAATACTTGATTTGTATGCATTACTGATAGCATAGCCTTGGTTCCTTTGATTCTCTGAATTCTTTGGAATTATGTACATGACCATACAAATGATATCAAGTTGACATCAATGACAATACAATACATTAACTGATTTAATACCTTGCATTATCTTCAACTTAACATTGTCAAACATTCAATCAGTTACATATCATCAATCTCTCCCTTTGGCATTGATGGCAACATACTATATTATCACACTATACTATTTCTAATACAATATGAAATACAACAGTTGAGATTCATCAACTACCAATCTTTTTGTTCTAATAACTGATAAAAATGTCTAACCATCGGTAAGCTCTGTGTTAGCTTAGATTTGATTCTTGCAGCTCTTTATAGCTTTCTTTTTGTGATGTGTTGCAATCTCTTGTGGTGTTAAACTCTCTCCCTTTGTATAGTCTCTCCCTATTGGAGTAGTGTGATAATGGATAATCTCTTCCTTTCTAGAAGGATGTGATAATATGGATAATTTCTCTCCCTTTGACAACAATACCAAACAAGTATTTTACAAATATCTGACATTCATGTCAAACACTCATTTTTTTCCATCGATAATATATTCCTTGAATTTCCCTTATCCATCAGTAATATGTTAATATGCTCTGGTACTCAGTGTTGATATATACCTTTCTATATATAGATGTAGCTTTGAAGTTCATCTCTTTGCTTGCATCAAAATTACTGATATTCTGATTATATGTAGGCTGATGTAGCCTTTAGTCATTTTACTGACTGGTAGACAAGGGTTTGACCCCTAGTCTCTTTCTCAAGTACTCAAATGCACCCTTGTGCAGTGGCTTGCTGAAGATATCAGCCAATTGTTCCTTTGATTGCACATAGTCAAGTATCACCTCTTTTACCTGAACTTGTTCTCTCAAATAATGATACTTGATTGCAATATGCTTTGTCTTAGCATGCATGACTAGATTTTTGGAAATATTAATTGCACTTTTATTATTACAATAGATAATTACTAGTTCTAGGATATTCATATGCATACCTTCTAGTAACTGTTTGATCCATGCAATATTTGAGAAATTTGCAGCAACAACAACATACTATGCTTCTGCAGTAGATTGTGAGATGCATCTTTGTTTCTTGTTGATCCATGTGACAAGTCTGTCTCCCATGAAGAATTATCCTCCAGTTGTTCTCTTCTGGTCATCAGTATTTCCAGCCCAATCAGCGTCGATAAAGACCTAAAGTTCAAATTTGCCTTCTCTTTTGTACCATAAGCCATATTCCTTGGTATTCTTTAGATATCTTAGGATTCTTTTCAAAGCAGTCATATGTGATTCCCTAGGATTAACAAAAAATCTAGAAACTATTCCTGCTGCATGTGCAATATCTGGTCTACTATGTACCACATACATGAGTTTTCTTATCATTGTCTGTACAAATTTTGATTTACCTTTGATTGCTTGTCCTCCTTTGTCAACTTACATCTAGTAGCCATCGGTGTTCCAACTAGTTTGGATTCTTCCATCTTGAATATTTTCAGGACCTCTTTAATGTATTTGGACTATGTAATGAAAATACCTTCATATTGTTGCATGATCTGTAGACCAAGAAAGAACTTGATCTCTCCAAAAATAGACATCTCAAACTCTTTTCTCATCTCATTAGGAAATGATTTACATAGCATGTCATTGCCTCCAAATATGATGTCATCAACAAATATTTCAGCAATCAGAGTGTTAACATCAATATCTTCCTTCAAATAAAGATTACTATTTTCACTAGTCCTTACAAATCCAATACTTATTAGATAGGAATGAAGTCTTTCATATCAAGCTTAGGGTGCTTGTTTTAGTCCATACAAGGCTTCGTGAAGTTTACATACCATGTCCCTCTTTTCTAGATCAACAAACCCTTCTGGTTGTTCAATGTATATCTCTTCTTCAAGTATTCCATTCAGGAATGCAGACTTGACATCCATTTGATATACCTTGAATCCTTTATATGTAGAATAAACAAGTAATATTCTTACTCCTTCTAGCCTAGCAACAGGTGCAAAGGTCTCTCCATAGTCAATTCCTTCTTCTTGTGCATACCCCTTGCATACTAGTCTTGCTTTACTCTTTGTGACTTCTCCATTCTCATTCAGCTTATTCCTGAATATCCATTTTGTATCGATGACATTCTTGTCATCTAGTCTTGGCACAAGTGACCATGTTTTTTTTTCTCTCAATATGCTCAATCTCATCATTCATAGAACTTATCCATTCTTCATTATCAAGTGCAACATTGACAGATTTTGGCTCAAACTCACAAATTAGACAGCTTGAGTTCAGAGACTTACTTCTTGTTCTAGTACCAGCTTTCTTATCTCCTATGATCTAGACCTCTAGATGATTCTTTCTTACATATCTTGCAAGTACAGTTATAGCTCTTTGTCTATCAGTTTGATCATCATTTTGTCCTTCATTCTGTTCTTCATCACCTTGCACATTATTTTGATCATTGTCCTGACCGTCGATATTTGCAGCCTGACCGTCGGTTGCAACATTTTTTTGTTATGGATTTAAGCACTATTTATCAAGAGATCTACATTGTTGATAAGGTAGGGTTTTAGGTTCCTCATTGTAAGTGAACTTATTTTAGTCCTCTAGTTCTTTAGTTCTTTCCTGTTCATTCTTGTCTGCAAATTCATCTATCTTTACATTTGCACTTTCAATAATTTTGTTAGAGGCTTTGTTTAGACATTTATAAGCCTTTATCTTGGTAGAATACCATAGAAAAATTCCTTCATCACTCTTGGAGTCAAGTTTTTGATTTCTATCATCTTTTAAGATATAACATTGACTGCCAAAAATTTTAAAATAACTTACATTGGGTGTGTATCCATACCATAGCTAATAAGGTGTCTTTTTGGTGTCTTTCTTCAATTGTACTCTGTTTAATGTGTAAATAGTAGTACTGATAACTTCCCTCTAGAATATTTGGTTGATGCATTTCTCTATCATCAGTGTCCTTATACAGTCAACTATGGATTTGTTCCTTCTTTCATCAATTCCATTCTGCTATGGTGTCCTTGGTGTAGAGACCCGTCTTTTGATTCCATGCTCATTACAAAAGTTAGTGAATTCATCTGATATAAATTTTCCTCCTCTATCAGATCTCAAACATTTCAGATCCTTACCACTTTGTTTCTCTACCATAACCTTATTCCATTTAAAAATCTTGAATGCTTCAGATTTATCTTTTAGAAACATAACTATCATCATTCTAGAGTAATCATCAACAAAGAGAATGAAATATCTATCTCCATAGTAACTCTTTGTCCTCATAGGTCCACATAAATCAGTATGGACTAATTCTAGAATTGCATCAGATTTATGGGTTTTTATTTTGAAACTAGAATGTCATTTTTCCTTTTTGACAGTTCTTACACATGATATTGTCGAGCTCGATCATCGTCGGTAAGCCTCTGACATTTCTCTTTTTTCTAATCTTTATCATGTTTTCAAAGTTCACATGACATAGTATTTTGTGCCATAACCATATGTCTTCATTTTTAGCAATCAAACAAGTGGAGTTAGTATCATTTAGATAGAATAAGTTACCTTTTGTCTGCTCACCGGTACCAATCAGATTTCCAGATTTATTGAATATCTTCACCTTCTTATTTCCAAATGCAACTTTGTGACCTGAATTATTCAACTGAGAAACACTCAATAAATTATAATTCAATCCATTTACCCAATAAGAATTCTCACAATTTATCTCGTTATTCAACATTATTGTTCCTCTACCTTCAATTGGACAGGGGGTGTCATTACCCATTCTTACTAAACCACCTTTATAGTATTCAAAAGTCTCAAAAATTTTCTTATCACCAGTCATATGGTGAGTGCAGCCACTATCTATGATCCAAACATTATTTTTTCTAATTTTAGATATGAGAGATGTTTCTACCTACCTTTCTTCATCATCATCTAAATCATCTTTTACAGCCACAAACACCATCTTGATGTCTTCATCAGATTCGGTGTCAGTATCATCATCCTTTCATTTTTCTAGGTAGCTGACCTTCCTTCCTTTTTCCTTATAGTCTCGGGTATCTCTTCTTTCTGATTGTCGGTAGCTTCTGTAATCACCTCTGTCAGACTTCTTTTCATATGATATGTCATTACTTCTGCCATCTTTTCTTCTGTTAGTACATCTTGCAACAAAGTTTCCAATCTCTTTGCAATTAAAACAAATAAGTGGCAATTTACCTTTGTATTTACCTTTGCCTCTCTGCATTCTTCTGGCCATAAGTGCTTCAATTCCATCAAGATCATCTTCTTCATTTTCACTATCACTATCTTTTCTCATAGTGTTTTTGTGACTTGATTTACTTATTATCATAGAAGTTTTGAATGTAGAATCTATGCTTGGTAAGACACTATTATCAAAGTTATTCATCTCAAATGAAATAAGTCTTCCAATTAAACTGTCTAGAGTAAAATTTCTATTTTCTACTACTCTCATTTCTTGAATGGCAGATACTCTAATATCATAAGTAGGCAGTAAGGTTCTTAGAATTTTACTTACCACTATATCTTCTTCGAGTACACCTCAAACTCCTAGAATAGTGTTGACTACCTCTTTGATTCTTGTGCTGTACTGAGTGGTGTTTTCACCTTCTTTCATTCTGAGATCATCAAAATTTCCTCTAAGGCTTTCTGCCTTGGCTCTCAAAACATTTTTTTCACCACCATGCACAAGCTTCAATTTGTCCCACATCTGCTTTGCAATTTTGGATTCTTTGACATCTTCAAATTCAAAATCAAAGAGTGAGGAAGAAAGCTCTGTCATCATGCCATTATGTTCATGCCTCTCTCTCATTTGTTCAATCGTTGGTGCTCTCATTGGCAACACATATTGAGTTTCTAGGAATTGAGTAACATCATTACCAATACCTGATAAGTGGAGTCTTATCTTACTCTGCCATGAAGAAAAATTATCTTTGTTCAACTTGGGCACATCTCGTCTATTCGTCTTGTGATATTTGGCTTAGGTCTTGAAACCTTCCTTCTAAGCACACAAGCTCTGATACCAATTGTTAGTAATAACTGAGAGGGGGGGTGAATCAGTGGCCTCAAATTTTTATCCTTCAAACTTTAACCACTAATCAATAAACCTCAGATTATTATGTCCTTACAAGATGCATGCCATGAAATACTAATAATGATTAATTGTCTATCAATTTTCTTTGTCAATCCTTATTCTTTCTTGATTATCGATAAGCAGTATAACTATTTACCGAAACTCAGTAAATATGTAGAGTATACCGATCAATCTAGAATGAATTATGTAAGATAAAAAATAGTAAAGAAATGAATCATACACACATAACACATGGATCTTTAATGTGGAAACCCTGTTAAGGGAAAAATCACTAGGACCGGTACCCCAAATTTTCACTCTTCTGAAGTGAGCCCTGTTAAGAGCCAACCATGTTAAAGGTTACAAACACACTGTTAGGTGTGACCTTGTTAGAGGATTTTATACATAGAGGTTGTCACTTAGTATCGGGCATCTAATGCTTCCATCCTTGAATCAGCCTCTCTCTTAGACTATCAATAGGCATCGGGTATATCCAATGCTACTTTCATGAATCAACCTTTTTGGCACTCCTTGAGATGTACCTCAATATATAGAAGATTGTTAAGTCCCGCTCAGTTAAGAGACTTGATGCTTTAATGGTTAAACTAAAACATTATGAACTATTCATATCACAACTTTGAATTGCATATTTTCATATCTATTTAAGTACATTACCTCTCTGATTAATGTATCAATTCAATCCTTTGTGCTCCATACTTTCTGCTCTGTGATGTTGTGCTCACTATTCGTCAGTGTCTGCAGAATTCCTTAGCTCTTCCTTCAACTTGTTTGATTAGCACTGCGTGAAGTTGTTCTTCATCAGTTTCTCTTCAAAATCCTCTTTTTATTCACTCCCCTTAATCCCATTCATAAATGAATTAATCTTGTCTCTTATATAGACATAATATTCATTGTTTCTTGATTCTTGATTCTTGACGTAAAAAACAATCTAGCCAATTAGATTTAAAGCATAACTCCTGATTTGTCTCGTAGATATCTTCTTGCCAACTATACAAATCAGCTTTAAATCAATCACTTATCTCTGGTCAAATAAAACAAAGTAGACAACCAGTTAAGTCTATATTTAGCTCTGCCAGCTAGATATTTTGTCATTTTCTGAACTCTCTATTCTGTTGGTCACCTTTGCAGTTAGTTGTCGGTGACAACTGACAGTTCCATCGATGAGACTCCAGTTAGCTTCATGATCTCTCTCCATCAAGAAACACTATATTTTCTTCCATTGGGTTACTCTTTTCTTTTCTCATCGGGCAACACTGTAACTTTGCTCGTCGGTAGTGTTGTGCATTTCTTTGTCGGGTATTGCCGTGTCTTTGTTCTTTTTCTTTGTCTGTCGGGTGCACTCCATTGGTGTTTTTTTTCACTTAATGAATACTTTATTTTTATGCATTATTGATATAATAGCCTTGGTTCCTTTAATTCTTTGAAGTATTTTGGATTATGTACATGACCGTACAGATGATATCAATTTGACATCAATGACAATACAATACATTAACTGATTTAATGCCTTGCATTATCTTCAACTTAACATTGTCAAACATTCAATCAGTTACATGTCATCACCGACGAGTAGAGAAAGGTATTAATTAGTCACTTAAGGTGATATTATTATTATGAGAACTTTAATGGATCTGCAATCGGAAATTGTAGATTGCATACAGTCAGGTCAATCATATGTACTCATTCTAACAAGTGTAGTACACTTAAGAAATCCTTTCAAGAAACATGGAATTAACAGTCCTATTTTAAATCTCTTAATCGAGTGCACACTTAAATCAGTGTTGCTAAAGCTCTTAATAGAATATATCTTAATAGGTCTCCACTTTAATACTTCTAACAGGGTAGATCAGCAGAAGTGATCAATTGTAAGCCTTTTCTGGCTCCCTTCCATTTTGTAGATAGTGAAGTTTTGTGGGTGTCATCCCCACTGTAAATTGATCTAAGCACACAACAAATAGATCTTTCACCACTATCAAGGATCAAAGTAAGTACCGAGGGCACTGAAAGATCTCTATCATTATTTTTCAAGAAAGCCTTAAATTTCCAGAAAGTCGTAAAACTTGAAAAACGATGGCAACCACCTCAAGAACTGCTAAGATCAAAAGTGATAAAAGGAATGTGGTTAAGTTGATTAAGAATAGCATGTGTAGAGCCCAAATATAAGATATGCCCAGAGATTGCATCGCAACCCAATGAAACCGGTGCATTTTCTAAAATTCTACCTAGGTTTTTTCTTGTAGAAAACGTTAGGTCTTATATTCACTACAAGATCGCCGAAATAGGAGATCTAGAGATGGATGAAGCTTATAAGAAGCTTTGTGATATAGAAGGCAACCTAAAGTAATATCACAAACACTTAGAGGTCAAAGGGATAACTAATGCCCTATATTTCCCAAGGGACTTCAAGACCGACTGGATTAGGTTGGTGCTTAGTAGATTGCATGACCAGAAGTTGTGGTTGGATCAACCCAAACAAATAACCAAGGATGTCCTTCACGCTGTCACTAGATATCCAATAACCAACAAGCCTAAGGCTCACAAGCATCCCTCTAGGCTAGAAGTCACAAAGCTCACAAAAGATGAATGAGACAACAAAGGATTGAAAGTAAACACCATCACTGATGAGGAATTGAGGTTTGGTGCATGTGTGATTGGTTATAAAATATTTCAAGCAAGCAGGTTGAACATCATATCTACAACATCAGTAAGCATGACTTACAAGATTGTAACCAAGGGCATACAGATGGATCTATGTGAAATCCTATTGAAACAACTTGATGAAAACATGAACACAATCATGTCTACAAAGACCAACACATGTAATTTTGGCTCACTTATCATGTGTATCTTTTTATACTTTCAAGAGTACTTTCTTTCAGTTGGAAAAGTAAAGTGGGACACTACAAAACCAATGAAATTATAGATTAGTGAACTAATTAAGTCACTAGGAGATAATTTTGAATCTGTCATGACTGCATACTTCCTTGAATTCAAGGAAAAGATGATGGAAAGGACAAGGATCCCTGAACAACTCATTGAAAAACATAGGGATGAAATATGTTTTATGGTGGACACTAATTTCACCCACATCAAACTGGATGTACCAAGAACAACTTGGTTAACACCACTAGATTATTAAATCAACATAGATTAGGCTACAAATGCAATTGATGCATTGATCAATGAGCCTATTGACAACAAACAACCAAGGTTTGGAACCTATGAAGAGGCCAGATCAAAGATAAAAAGAGGCCTAGAAATTAAGAAAACTATTAATAAACAGGATAAGATGGTTAAGAATCTCAAGAAGTTTCTATCGATTACAGAGGAGGAACAGGAATAACCAGAGGAAACCGATGAATATGGGACCATCGGAGAAGGACATGATGAACAAAAATCAGATTATGAGGAAAATGAATCTGATGCACCTCCACCTCCTACAAAGAAGCAGAGGACAAGGAGTCAAACTGCTAAAACTAACACCACACCTCCTAAGAAAGGTCAAGTAAGGATGTATAAGAGGAAGCAACCGACAACAAAGAAAACAATGCAAAAAATTGTAAAGGAAACACCCCCAAAGAGAGAAAAAGAATGGTCATAACTAAGGCTAACATAGAGGATTCTAAAGAAGATGAACCTGATGTGGTAAAGAAAAATTACAGGAATCAAACAATTGATGAGATTGTTGAATCTATTGTTTCATCTGGCATAATGTATGACAAGAGAATTAGGCAATGGGATAAACTTAAACTAGAGGACCAAAATAAGATACAAGATTTCATAATAAGGGAAATGGTCAAGCACAAATATGTACCAGCTAAATTCATGAACCAAATACCTAAAGAGTTGGGTAATAGAATATCCCAACAATGGTCATATGCTCTAAAAACTGAGAGAGAAGAAAGGGAGAGGGTACTTGTCAAACTAAAGCCTCTAGAATATAAGATTGAAGAAATCAAAGAGATTATGAAGAAGCACTCAGGAAAGTTTGTATCCAAGATAAGGGCTTACAAAGTGCTTGAAGATTAGTTTACAGAGCTAGACAATATTACCAAAAAAAATGGAGACATCTATTAGATATTCTAGCAGAGTCAAAAAGTCATGAGGAACAGTTACTTCTCACCGACACACCTCATAGAGAGGAGGAGAAAGACAAGACAAGTCCTCAACACATTTCTTTGGAAAATGTTGAAGAAATGGAGCAAATTGACTTGGACAAAGTCATGGATAATCTTGACATTCAAGACATCATAAATTATGACTCTGATAAAGATCGACAGAAGAAAGATGATGTTATATTCATAACACTTAAGGATCAGGGAAAACAACATGATTTGTAGATATCAGACGGTAAAGAAATGAATGTTGCTGATGAGACATTCCAGGACACTTCAGTCATATACTTAATAGAACTAGACCCTATAGAAAAGATACAAAAAGATGAGGATCTCACTGCTCTAAACAATCAAACCGACGAGCAGGACACCACTCTGGATACAACCCAAGTTACCACTCAAAGCAATATGCCTGTATTAATGAAGGAAATCAATATATTAGAGGGTAATGATGGATCTACTATAGATGACACAAGCACACCCAAGGGCAAGGGTGTGACTGAAGTAAAAGACACCACTGATAATACAAAGGACACAACTGTAGAAAATGTTGCAACCGATGATAAGAAAGATAACTCTACTGATCAAAATAAAGAAGAAACACAAAAGGCAGAGGAGGACAAGAAGAAAGATAAGAGTGAAGAGGAAAAGAAGGATGAGCTAGAGAAGAAAATAGAAGAAAAATATACAGAGGCACCCAAGGTGGATGGAGAGACGTCTTCACCAAACTGACAGGTGCATCCCGAGTAGAAAACACAAGAAACATCTTCTACAAAGCCCTCACCAAGCACTTTAGAAAGAAAAATGAACTATCAATGGTAGTTCATACATGTGCATCCCCACAAGTCTCAAAGAATAAGAAGAAAAAGCATAAGAATCCAGTAACTCTGGATGAAATCATTGAGATACCAGTTTGTGATCCGAGGACATTGGATCCAACTAAATTGACCAAATATGCAAAACTCTATGAGAGAAAGGCATGCAAGACAAATTAAGGAAAGCCACAAAGGAGGAAAAGGTACTAGAAGTACCAAGAGGGATACTTCATAAAATAGTACCAGATGTAGATGTTGATCAGACAACCCTGATGCTTGATCAACTAGTGGTTCTCACAGAGGAAATCACATCACAAAACATTGATGCTGATAAGGTCATGGAAGAAAGACTTGAACAGAAGTATGAGTTCAAAATGGATGAGAAGATAAGCCAGGAAGTGGCATTGAAAAGGTAAATCTTTCTGAATTGGTGAGCACAATTGATCCAATCATCTCAGAAGCTATTACTTTAATAAAAAAATTATGTACACTTGATCAAATCACATAAGAGTATACCGACAAGATAGCACAAATTGATGCTGATCTTAAGACAAGTGCAAAAAATCTCACAAATAATGAAGAGGAAATTAAATTTCACAATGAGCAAATCAAACAGGATCAAAAATTAAGACAGGACATACAGATTGTAGAAACTAAGTACAGAGATGAGGTAAATGATCTCCAAGCTCAGCTGTTACCGACACTTTCACTACTGCAACAACATGTGACAGAGGCAAACACACTAATTGCAACCCCATAAATGTATGTCCTAGACAACATTTATGATATGCATGCGAGGCTAGAGCTAGATTACATGGCCCTAGAACTACTACAAGAAAAATCTGAGAAATTACTCGAAGACATCAAGACAACCCACTCTCATATTCTTGACACATTGTAAGTTGCACATTTTTGTCAAATTTTGGCATCTTATAAGTTGTACATTTTTCCCATGAGTATCAAATAAAGGGGGAAATGATATGTATAGTTCAGTTAGTATAAAGGGGAAAATGAACATAGGGAAGTATACATATGTATATATATATACTTATACTATACCAATGCATACAGTTAGGGGGAGTCATAAAATGACAAGGATATAGACATGGTGTACATACTAAACACTTTAGTATTGTGCACATATCAATTTTTTGATACTAATGTCAAAGGGGGAGATTGAAGGAATTATATTTTTCCATTAGTATACACAAGGAAAAACATGATCTACACCATCGGTTTATACTACACCAACAAACAGAGCACATCACTACTCGATGCCAAGGTTACTTGATACTGCAAATCTCAAAGCATCCTGAAAAATACTATTCAGTGTTGTCCGATGACAAAAAATTCAAAAGAATCCGACGAGTAACAACAGTACAACCCGACGGAACAACAAAGAGAGGAACTCGATAGACAAGGGGAACCCAATGATCATTTCAACAAAGGAATGCCGATAGACTTTCAGTTCAACCCAATGACCAAGAACTGATAGTCAGTTACATCTTGCAAAAAGTAGATCTGACTTTCCACGTCAGATAAATCACTGAAGTTGTATTTATAGCTTCTTGATTTGTTTTTAAATCCATTATGTGCAGAGGAAGCAATGTATTTACTATTTTTTAAATTAGTTTTACTGATTTAAAAACATGCAAACTAAAGATCAAGGTCAAGTTGTAAACCTTGGATCTAAGAGTTAACATTGTAATGCGTGATTCTAAGATAGGTCAAATAATTGTATAAATAGATGCTCAATCTATTGTAAATAGTTGTTTTTCAATGAAGATTGTAGCCATGGAGAGCATCTAGAGACCAGATAAGAGATTTCATGTAGAAGGATAGAAAAGAATCAAATCAGTTTCAAGAACAAGAACACAGGCTACCGACAAGCAGAGAAAGATATTAATTAGTCACTTAAGGTGATATTATTATTATGAGAGCTTTAATAGATCTTTATTCAGCAATTGTAGATTTCATACAATTAGGTCAATCATATGTACTCATTCTAACAAGTGTAGTACACTTAAGAAATCCTTTCAAGAAAGGTGGACTTAACAGTCCTATTGTAAATCTCTTAACCGAGTGCACACTTAAATCAGTGTTGCTAAAGCTTTTAATAGAGTATATCTTAATAGGTCTCCACTTTAATACTCCTAACAGGGTAGATCATCAGAAGTGATCAATTGTAAGCCTTTACCGGCTCCCTTCCATTCTGTAGATAGTGAAGTTTTGTGGGTGCCATCCCCACCGTAGTTTTTACTTCCTAACATGAGTTTTCCGCGATATCATATCTTGTGTTATGTGTTTATTAATTTCATGGATGTTTCTATGAATGTTGCAAACTATTAAAGACTATGAATTAATACTACATGCATAATAAATAACAACATTAATGGTCGGTAATGCAGTAATGAATGATTACTAATGATGAATGGTGAAAAGAGTTAAATTTTTTAGAGGTATGGATTACCCCTCCCCTCTTAGTACTACTCTTTAATCCCAAAAAAATTCAAGTGGTGTGTATCTATATTTGTGTAAAGAGTAAACAATTTCATCTTCAATTGTTACCTTATTCTCTTTACTTTGAGTGTTGTATTTTTCTCGCTTCATTCCTCAAAATGTTCTATAATTCTTCATTGTGTCTAGCATTTCATCTAGACTTCCTGGTGGTGGAGGTGAGTTCTTCACAACTCTAAAATTTCTTAAATCTTCAGTCTTTGTGTGACTGTCTGGTGTTAGCTTCAGCCTTCTCCTCGATCTAGTGTTTTCCTTCTTGTTTCTTACATATGTCTTCCCTTTTGGTTCAACATAATTCTTCTTTGCTTTCAGTGAAGTTATAGACCTTGTTGATGGTCTAGTATATTTGGGCCTTGGTGAAGGCTTCAATACTTGTGGTTTATTTCCTTCCACTTCAGAGGGACCTGTCTCATCTTTTTTGTTATGAATTCCCAAATTATTAGATAGGTTAGCAATCATCTTGCTAGATTTAATTTGAATTTTAGGTACCAAGATACCATTCTTAATCTTAGCCTTAACTTCTTCATATGTTATATATCTCTTGGCTCTTTTGTCAATAGGCTTAGCTAAATAGGTTTCAATTTATTGAGATGTAATGTCTATTTCCATCTCATATCCCATAGGTTTTAGCCAAATTCTCCTACACTCAAATTCCTTGATAATGCATGAGTCAGTGTCTACCTCAAAACAAATAGTGTCATGATATTTCTCAACTAATTGAGGTGGAAATCTAAATTTTTTATGCATTCTTGTTTGGAATTTAGAGAAGTAATAATTCATAACAATGTCAAGATTCTCTCCTATATTCTGAATGTATTCATTGATTTGATAAATGCTAGGCTTATAGACATTCCATGTCACATTTTCAACATATGGAAAGAAGTTATCAAAATAAAAGTATATGCATACTAGTAGTGATCTGAACCTCAAAGTGTTTATCTTTTCTTTCCTTATAATGTTCATGTTTTCTTCAAGTTGTTTCAACAATATCTCACATAGATCAATCTATATATCTTTCTTTACAATCTTGTAAGCCAAATCAACAGCTCCACAAGGTACGTTGTCTACTCAGGATGATTAGAATACTCGGTAGGATAAGATATTACCTGCAGTTTTCAACTTGGGATATTTAATAGTAGAAATATTCAAACTTCTTCCATCCCATTTGGCTTTGGTTAACTCACTCAGCTTGTTCTTCTCAATCTGTCTAATAGATTTAGGCTTGTCACCTATCGGATAACCTTTCATAATGTGCAACACATCCTTTGTGATCTTCACAAGTTGATCTAGCCACATAAATTAGTCATGTACTTAGTTAAGGACCATCCTTATCCACTCAATTTTGAATACCCTTGGGATATGCAGGGAATGTGTCAAAACTTTTGACTCAAGATGAACATGATCACTCTTTAGTTTTCTGTCTACACATAACTTATGATAAGATGAATCAATTTCTACTTCATAGATATCTTCAACTTTATAATGGATAAACGTGCAAACATCCTCGATCAATAAAACTCTATCTAGAATGGATGAAAGTGCACCCATCATGTTTGGCTCATTTTCCTTAGGAGGAGGTAGTTTATACTTAGGGTTCATGGGCTCAACATTCTCAACTACAACTGGATTTTGAGCTTTCGGGGCCATATCTTCTTGTCAAACACAAAATCTTTTGAACTAGAGTTTGCATCTATGACTCGGTTGCACCAACACAGCTAGGGAAACACCACAAATACCTTAAGTAGATTCAAATATGCTCAGAATAGTTTAGGATTTCCTTCACACTCACTCAAATTTGCTTGAAGATTCAATTCTGCAACTCTGTTCACAATGCTCTAGAAAATGATAAGTAACAATAATAGACGATGAGGTCTATTTATAGCTTTTTCTAGGTTTAGGGTTTCCAACAGTCATAATAATAACAATTAATTCTCTTTCGACTTACTTTATAGATTATCTTTGTCATTTGCTTTCACCAAATGATTCAACATTATAACTCCTTCCACCAAATAAATATGAAACATAAACTCAATAGTATGTATCCAAAAGTATCTTTTTGGAAAGTGATGCATTTATGGAGTGATATGATAAACTTGAGGGTTTTCATTTATGGAAACACATTTGGAATGATGATCGATTGAAGTCATTTATAGTTTTGGATATACAGATAGCAAAATGACTAAGTACAGTAATAAAAATATAGAGTATAGCAGTGCAGTTTTGGACAACAAAGATAGTATATGATGAATGGGGAAATGTGAGCTTAGAGGAAGACATTTTGGAGTATGTATGACCTTCGGGTAAGGTTGCTTGAGTTTTGGTGTTGATCATAGTGAGTAATAGTGTTTTGAATTCATGCGAAGATAGAGGAACAAAGATACAGAGCAGGTGAACAATCGTGATGATTGAGGGAGTATGTCATGGACTCCTAGCGTGCTAAGTTGGATTGTGATTGTGGATTACATATTATTTTGTAGTATAAGGTCGATGAATTTGTATTTACTATTTGAGTATATATTAATTCTATTTTTTAATGTAATAGAGAGCCAACTGAATGATGTAATATATATATATATATATATATATATATATATATATATATATATATATATATATACAAAGAGAGAGAGAGAGGGAGAGAGAGAGATTTTGTAAAGAGAAGTGTGTAAGTGATGAGATGATATGAAGCATATGGAATGCATGGATGCATTGTGATGTAAGACAAATGAAAGCTACAACTGGAACTATCTAAGTATAGCTGACGTTTGTAATGTTCACTATTAAGAATTGATTGTAATAGAGCTATTTCTGATTGTAAGAGTAGTGTGCTTAGCATACCTTTAACATGGTTTTATATTCCTCTAACAAGGAAGTGTACTAATGTAATATTCAGCTCCTAACAGGTCTAGGTCTCCTAAAAAGGACACTATAATTTTAGTGCATATTTGTGGGTACCATCCCCATTGGAGTTTTCCCTTGGCTAGGGTTTCGTCAACAATAATTCATGGTGTTATGAGTTATGTGTTGTGTGCTTATATTATTTTCATTTCAGTAATCATATGGTTAAGTTAGAAATTATTAAGTTTATGTTTAAAGTCTTGTAATACTGATTCACCCCCCCTCTTAGTATTACTTAATCCTAATAATTGGTATAAGAGCTTTTGGCCCTTGGAAAAAAAGTTTAACAGCTTAAGGAAGATCGAGATGGATTCTGAAAGTTTTGAAGAAAAGTTTGAAGTAGCACTTGAAGATCTTGACAAAGCTAAAGCAGAGAATGGTGACTTGAAATCCATATTCAGAAGAGAAGAGGGATTCATTAAGAAACTAAAATAACAACTTGAACTTTCTAGAAGTTAGAGACAAGATCTTATGGTTAAGATAAAAGAAGATTCAGAAAATGATAATTCATATCAGATAATGCAACTTGAGCAAGAGAAAGATACCTTAAAGCTTGCTTATGAAACTACTTCACTACAGATGGCTAAAGAGATCCAATAAGAAAAGGATGCTAAGAACAAAATTAAATAAACCTTGATGTATGTTAATATTCAGATGGGAAAAATGAAGACTGGACTTGAACACTACAAGAAAAAGTATCTCGAACTAGAAAAATAAAATCAGATCATAAAAGGAGAACTTGTTGAGGAAAATAATCATATTGAGAAACTTCACATGAGTAGTAACTTGATCAATGAACATAGAGAAAAAATAAAAACTAAAGGAGATATGACTTGTGTTGGCTTCAATGAAGCTGAATGTTCAAAGAATTAAGAAGAAAAATCTGATGCAAATATTGATGGAGAAAGACCTACTCTTGAAGAACCTAAAGAATAGATCAGACCTTTCAGAGGTAGATGTTTTGGTTGTCAAAATATTGACACATGAAGAGAGATTGTAGAGGTAAAGCCCCTTTCAAACCTTTTCTAGTTATTGCTTTAACTATTATACATACGGGCACAAGAAAGAAAAATGTGGGAAACTTGATCAATCAAGATACAAACAATATTAGATTAGTGAGGAGACAACATCTAAGACCACATGTTACAAATGTAATAACATTGGACACATTGCAAGGTACTGTAAGTTGAAGGTTAATAAGAATAGATCACCTCCAATATGATACAAATGCAACAATCTAGGGCATATATCAAAGTTTTTCAGGTACAATAGAACTGACAAAACAAGAGGACCACATCCTATGGTTACAAAGAAGAATATTGGTGATACTGGTAAGAGTCTTGTAGAGTATAGAAGTGAATTTGAGATTTTTTTCAAGAAAAAATAAGATATGAACAATAATAAAGTATTAAAGGTAAAATAATCTAGTGAGGATAAGGTTTAGGGAGAGTCACTAGATGCTACTGAGTCTTCGCTTGGTGCTAAAATCTCAACATCAACCTAGATGGCCAAGCATGGACTTAGGGGGAGCATTGGAAGAATACATCTAAAATCTATCCAGTCCCTAAATTTAAGGAGTAAGCTCTTGCAAGCTTAGCGAGATCATGTAGAGATGTTTTGGAACACATATCTTTAATCACATGGTGTTATATATCTATATACTATGATCGCCAAATTTTTACTCAACTGACCTATGTGCATAAATAAGTTCATTGGGAACTGCATCATTTCACTTAGCAGAGTATAAGGATGATTGAAAGAGTATAATTGAACATCATTTGTAGATAAAATCCTAAGGAGATCAGAGTCTTGAGCAGAAATAGAGCTGGAGAAAGTATACTAAGAGTTTGATCAAAGTAGAGATTTCACATTTCCCCAGAAAAAGGTATTTAGATCGATTGCAAAGTCTTTGAAATGGATACTCTTATGATTTTTGATGTTGTAGAGAGACCTAGGTACAAATTCTAGAAAAACCCTTTCAAATCTACCGAGGATGACCCTGAAGGCACGTTTTCTCAAACACCCTATGAAGTTTTGCATGTCAAAGATATTAGGGCATATAAACATTGCAAGTTTGAAACTTTGGGAGATGAAGAAATTGCCACAGAGATGGAGAACATGCTAGGTGATGATGGAAAGATGAAAGATGAGTTCGCAGACCTAAATGACTTGAGCATTATGAAGATGACTAAACTTCATGACTTTGATGAAGAAGAATGGATAAATATTTTATTGAGAAGAATTCATGATTAGTTCACATGGCTTGGAGATCAGCCTTTGAAGATCTGCAACGACTTTATTCATGCCATAATATCATTGGAAAATAATGGTATAGTACCTATTGCTGAGAATAATAATAAGAAAATGGTAGAAACCCTAACGCATTTGCAGTGGGATAGGAGAGCAATGTGATGACATTAAGTTTTGCCATTAGTATACTTAAAGGGAAAAACATGATAAAGGTCATCGGTATAAGCGTAACCGGTAGACAACAAGCATACCCAACAAGATGACAATGTCTATCATAAAAATGCTAAGTATAGAATTTCCCAACAAACATTGAAAAGAGTCAAACCGATGACAAGCATTACTGATGATACAGTTTTGAGAACATCATCGACAGAGAAGAAAAGGCATACTTGATGAATAGTTCAATTAAGGGACACCGACGAAGTACAAAACTGACAGAACTGATAGAGCAGCCCGACCATCAGAACTAACTATCAGTTACAGAACCCACAAAAAGTGGATCTGACTTTACATGTCAGATAAAACATTGTAATTCTATTTATAGAGTTTTATTTGTTTTAAAGCTTTACTTCAGGGTCAAGCAAGCAAATTGTGAATGTTTTAAAGCATCCTAACGGATCTAAAACATATCTAACTAAAGATCAAGGTCAAGTTGTAAACCTTGGATCTAGATTTAATTTGAAAAGCGTGAATCAAGAATAGAGATAGAAACTATTATAAATAGATGTTCAATCATTTGTAATTAATGAGACTTGTAATCAGTTCATAAATGATAGCAGCCATGGAGAGCATTTAAACAACAGAAGAGAATTCATGCAAAGTATAGAAACATATCAAATCAGTTATCAAGAACACAGAAAGGCTACCGACGAGAAAAGACAAGGTATCACTCAATCACTCAAGGTGATTACATTTACATCATAAGCTTTACAGGATCTATTATCAGAAATTAGAGATTGCATTAACTAGTAGATCAATATTTATATTGTAGTTGCATTCTAACAAGTGCATCACAACTAAAATCCTTTTGTAGAAGGTGGACTTAATAGTTCTTTGATAAATCTCTTAACAGAGTGCACACCTACCGGTGTTGCTAAAGCTTCAAATGAAGTAGATCCTAACAGGTCTCCACTCTAATACTCTTAACAGGGTAGATCATCAGAAGTGATCAATTGTAATCCTTTACCGACTCCCTTCTTATCTGTAGATAGTGAACTTTTGTGGGTAGACATCCCCGCCACTGTTTTTACTTCCTAACAGGAGTTTTCTGTGATATCATATCATGTGTTATGTGTTATTTGTTTTCATGAATGTTTCTTGAACGTTTACACATGTAAAGAACTTATATTATGATTTCACATACATATAGAAAGATGAACAGATAGATAGGAATATACAAATCTAATGACACAAAGGTTAATGGTCCAACCACATAAAATTTTTTAGAGGTATTGATTCACCCCTCCCCTCTCAGTACATCATTCCAATAATTCCAACAATTGGTATTAGAGCTAAGTCTCTTTCTTGAAAAGCTTAAAGACTTAAGAGAAAAGATCAACACAATGGAAAAGTACAGACTGGACAAGACTATTGAGAATGAGAAATTACAAATTCAGATTTACTATGAGCAGTATAAAGAGGTGAGAGTAAGCATGAGAAATTTGCTTGATGAAAGAAAGATCATGGAAACTAGGCTTAATGCAAAATATTATCAAGAAGAGGAGATCCCAGATGACTTCAACTATGCTAAATAATCAACAAGAAAAGCTTCAGACACACCAGTAGAAGAGATCACAAGTCTACAAGAAGTCAATCTACATCTGACAGAGAAAATCAAAATTTTGCAAATCGGTCAAGAGACTCAGATGGTAAAAATGATTGATGTCATGAGTGACTCAAGAAAAGCTGAATCAGAGAGAACATTGGCTATTTATGATAGGAGGAAAATCATTGAGAAGCTACAAGAAAAAGAATCAAAGACTTACTGATCATCACCATGAGATTACCAACCAGATTATTCTTATGAGTTAAGAGGCAAAAATATTAAATACTAAACTCATTGAAAGAATAAAGATCATCAGTGAGCTAAGGGAAGAGAATGAGAAACTAAAGCATGAATTCAAAATTCAGAATCAACACAATTAATTGATCAAGAAAGCTGAAGATAGCAATAAAAGAATGGATGATTTCCTTGACGGTCAAAGAAGAGTCAACAACTACACAGGAATAGGGTACACGGACAATGGAGAATCATCTAATCAATTAGATCAAAGGAATATTTATGCAACTCCAAGGACCAAGAAGCTATCATGCAATCACTGTGAAAAACCGGGCCACACCTCAAACATTTGCAGAAACAAAATGAAAGGTATTCCTCAATCACAATCTAATTTCATTGGTAATTGTTATAAATGTCACAAGCAAGGACACAAGGCATATGAATGCAGATCCAAGATGAAAAATCCAAAGAAGGAAACCTACATGGACAAGTATTTTCCTACCTGAAAAATAAATGGACATACATGTCAGAAATACTGGAAAAAGTATAAGAAAGCATGGACACCAAAAGAACCTAATAATGGCTACAAACCAACAAGAGTAGGTAACTCACATGTTTGGGACTATAACACATGGGTAAATTGAAAAACATGTGGAAGGTATGTCATATATCTGCCAATTGTATGATAAAATGGACTAGAAAACCAAGAGGATGGTTCAATCCAGGTATGGCATGTTTACATTGTCATAAGGTTGGACAATTGATAAAATATTACAAAGACCGACTGATAGAAACAAGCACTTATCCCAATGGAAACACCTTTGATGACATCAAGAAGATGAGAAACAAGATGTGGGTAAATGCCACAAACACTGAAGGTGATGGGAAAAGCAATGCAAATGATGATGCCCCATCCAATGGATCTGGTGGCATTACTATCTCCAACTAAAGTGCACAAGTAAGTATGGAACTGCATTATGACAAGTTATATTATGCATCGGTTCCATTTACATATTGATCATATAGATAAAATTAGCATTATTGAAGATGCACTATATTGTTGCTTGTAATATTATTGAAAAACAACCATCGGTTAATGGGTATAAATTAGCATCGGTGAACACACAAAGAAAAGTTAACACTACTTACAAAAATGTATCAGTCATTACACAAAATCCAAGCCGCTAAGTGTAAACCAACGGACATTGGTAATCCTTGAGCCGACAGAAGTTGTCGTCGCCATTTTATCGACAATCATCATTGAAGTCACCAAAGCTGCTAGCAACCCTGACACTTTGCACCTACACTGAAGATGTTACTTATGCCTCAACCAACGAACTCAGTCTTTGTATACCGATGATTTGTTGGCCATTAATGACAACTTAGGGCACAAAAGTTATAAAAGCACGACGAAAGAACTCATTTTGTACCCACAATTTTTGAGCAACCAAGCAGAGCGATTGGAGAGAAAATTGAAGTGCAACCTCAGCAAGATTCCAACTCAACTCAAAGGATTTACAAGCGATCAAAGAGATTCAGTAAGTACATTCATTCACCGACCGCACTGTTTAAATTATAAAAATCCCTAAATTTCTGAAAATGATGGCATCTACTTCTAGAGTTGAAAAGTTGAAAGAGGATAGGAAGAAAATGATCAATCTTATCAGTAGAGGCACTTGTGTTGAACCTAAATATAAGTTGCACCCAGAAATCCCATCACAACCTGATGATTCCGGAGCATTCTCCAAAATACCACCTAGGGTTTTTCTAGTAGAGGACGTAAGGTCCTATATACATTGTAAGATCTCAGAATTAGGAGATCTAGACCTAGACAATGCTTATAGGGAACTTTGTGATGAAGCTGGAAACCTAAAAGAATAGCACAAGCATCTGGAAGTGAAAGGTCTCACGAATGCATTACACTTTCCCAAAGTATTTAAGACAGAATGGATACAGATAGTTCTCAGCAAAATGCATAACCAGACATTATGGATTAATAAGCCAAAATGAATAACAAAGGATGTTATTCATGCAGTTACTAGATATCCTACAACCGAAAAACCACAAGCTCATAAGTACCCATCCCTAAAGGAAGTGGAAAAGCTAACTGGTGCAAAATCAGACAAGAGAGGTCTCAAGGTTAACACTATCACCGACGAAGAACTCAAGTTTGGTGCATGTGTGGTAGGATACAAGATCTTTCAGGCCAGCAAAATGAACAACATAGCAAGCACTGCTATGAGCACAGCTTACAAGATCATCAAACAAGGAAAGAAGATGGATCTTGCAAAAATTTTATTGAATAAACTCGAGGAGAACATGAACACCATAAGATCTTCAAGAAAAAACACTTGGAAGTTTGCTTCCCTCATTATGTGCATATTCTTTTACTTTGAAGAATACTTTCCCTCCATAGGAAAAGTAGTATGGGATACAAGCAAACTAGTCATCATACAGATATGTGAGCATATAGAGCCATTATGAACAAATTTTGATGACCTAATGAATGAGTATTTCAAAGGATTTAAATAAAAGATGCAAGCAAGAACTAGGATACCTGAAAGTTTGATAGAAGAATACAAAGAGGATATATGTTTTATGGTAGATACTAATTTTACCCATATCAAACCAGCAGTACCTAGGAAATCCTGGCTATCACATTTAGAGTATGAGATCAAAATAGGACAAGCCACTGAGTGCATTAAGGCACTATTAAATGAACTAGTTCACAAAAAGAAAGCAAGATTTCGCACTTAAGAAGAAGCCAAACCAAAGATCAAGACAGATCTTACTGTCAAGAAAATTATAAACAAGAAGAACAAAATGGTTAAAAAGTTAACCAAGAAATTTGCAGTTACTGAAGAAGTTGAAGAGGAAACAGAAGGAAAGGAGGAACAAATCGAAGGCTAGTCACCTATCGGTGAAGAAACAAAAAAGAATGATTTAGAGGGTACACAATCAGATTCACCACCTCTACCTCCACCTAAGAAAGCAAGAACAATAGCCTCTTCAAGAATAAGAAGCAAAACTGCAAAGGTACCAACTCCTTCACCACTTAAGAAAGGTAAGGTAAGAACCTACAAGAGAAAACCGGTCTCACCAATAGAGATGCAGACCAAAAGGAGGGAACGGGTTAGGACAAAAGAGGATCTAGAAGACTCAGCTATGCATGAAGCTGACATAGATGTACAAAAAGGGATAGAACCCTTGATTCCAAAGACAATTGATGAAATCTGTAAGAACATCTCAGAATCACCATCTATTTTTTATCCTAACATTAGGAAATGGTTAAAATTTGATCTAGAGGATCAAAACAAGATAGAAGAATCTATTATAGTTAAAATGTGCAAACATCATTATGTTCCACTACAATTCTTAGGATATGACATTCCTAAAGAACTATCAACGAGATTGTCTGCTAGATGGACATTTGCTCAGCATCAGGAAAAAGAAATAAGAGAAAGAGTACTTGTTACTCTTATGCCTTCAGATTCAAAGAAGGAAGAAATAAGTGAGATGATGAAGAAGAATGAAAAGTAGTTCTCACCAAAAATGAGAGCATACGAATTTCTCAAAGGGAAGCTAATTAATCTTGATCAAGACAAAATTAAAAAGTGGTGCAAGATACTTAACCAGATCATTAAGGAAGCTAGCCCAGAGAAGGAACACATCATCATTAAGGATGAAAAAGATGACTCATCAGTGGAATTGGACAAAGAAGAGAGTGAAATAGTAGACCACAAACATACTAAAGTTGTAGATGGGGAATGGTCCGACACTACTCTTGACAAAACGTAGAGTAAGGAAAGCCAAAATCCACCAAGTCCAATTCATATTGACTTGAGTAATGAAGAAGATGTTACCAAAGTAGATTTGATAATAAAAGGTAACATAATTGATGATATCAATGATGAATCATGGTTGGATAACATTATCAATGACACTACATGAAAAGACCCTGCAGAAGAAGTGCAAAAAGATGAAGATATCAATATTGCAGAGGGTAATACCAACGTACAAGATACAACTACTGGCACTATAGAGGTCAATACACCGACCAACATGAAAATTTTAATACAAGCTATTGACATTGAATCAAGTCAGGAGAAATCATCTACAAGAGATGATGATATACGCATAGACATGGGTAATGATGAAAATAAAGATGCATCAGATACTCAAAAAGATACAGATACGGAGATAAAGGATACAACCAACACTCATCAAGAGGTGTCTACTAAAAAAGACAAAGGAGAATATAATAAAATAGATGAAACATTGAGAAAGGATGAAAAGAAAGAAAAGAGTGACGAAGTCAAGCAGGATGAAAGCATGAAAGAAAAAGAAGATAAATCTGTTGATACACCCAAGGCCAATGAAGAGACGTCTTCACAAAACCAAATGGTGGACTCAGAATAGAAACAAAAATATGCCTCATCTTCTCGACTCTCACCTAAAAAATCTATCCAATCTCAAGGTTTACAAATGGTAGTACACCAATTTTCCTCCCAGTCGAAGAAAAAGAAGAAGAAAGTAATGAAGAAAGATATGTTGGCGGTAACACTTGATGAGGTAATTGAGATACCCAAGTGGGATGTATCCACTTTAGATACTGAAGCACTTCAAAAGTTTGGAGTGATGTGTCAGAGAAAAGCAATACAAGAGAAAATGAAAAAGGCACATAGGGAAGCAAAAGCACTTGATAAGTCAAGGGACATTATACATCAAATTGTTCCAGATATCAAAATAGAAAATGACATATCAGTCATGGAACAAATAGCAGTTCTTACCGACACCATCACAAATCAAAATGTAGATGCAGAGAAGGTAATGGAAGAAAAAGCAGAGATGAAATATCAACACAAACTAGTTGAGAAGATCAGCCAAGAAGTGGCAGAGAATAAGGTAAAGCTCTCCGAAATAGCAAGTCAATTAGAACCTATGATTGTTGAAGCTGTTACCTTAGTTCACAAATTGTGCACACTAGAAAATTTCACAAAAGAAAATAGTGAAAAGTTGTCCCAACTAGATTCAAATCTGTCAGCTAGTGCACTAAGTTTAACCTCTGATGCAAACACAATAAAGCTGCATCATGAAAATATCATAGAGGTAAACATATTGAGACAAGAGATATGGGATGCAGAGAAACAATTCAGAAATGAGGTTATAGAGCTACAAGCTCACATATTGCCAAACCTCACCACTCTGCAACAACATATTATAGATAAAACAAGTTTGATCTCAACCCCAAAGATGTCTGTGGTAGACAACATATATGACATGCATGTGAGGATATCACTTGAGCATGTTGCTCTTGAGAATTTAAAGGAGAAATGGGAGAAAATGATGGAGGAAATCAAAGCCTCACACTCTCACATTTTTGAAAAGATGTAAGTACCTTTGCCCTCATTATCAAAAAAGGAGGAATGTATACATATGTACAATATACTTTAGTAGAATAAGGAGGAATGTATACATATGTACAAAATACTATATGAGGATATGTACAATGTATGTACATCAAGAATAGATATGTACATAAAATTACACTTACTGACATATGCATAGGGGGAGTCATTTCATGACTAAGGAAGAAGTATACACATGTGTACATACTAATACATCTAAGTATGTTGCACATATCAGTTTTTGATACTAATATCAAAGGGGGAGATTGATGAAATTAAGTTTTTCCATTAGTATACTTAAAGGGAAAAACATGATAAAGGTCATTGGTATAAGCATAACTGGCAGACAACAAGCATACTCAATGAGATGACAATGTCTATCATAAAAATGCTAAGTATAGAATTTCCCAACGAACATTGACAAGAGTCAAACTGATGACAAGCATTACCGACAATACAGTTTTGAGAACATTTCTGACAAAGAAGAAAAGGCATACCCGATGAACAGTTCAATTAAGGGACACTGACAGAGTACAAAACTGAAAAAGCTGACAGAGCACCCTGACCATCAGAACCGACACTCAGTTACAAAACCTAGAAAAAGTGGATATGACTTTACACGTCAGATAAAACATTGTAATTCTATTTATAGAGTTTTATTTATTTTAAAGCTTTACTTCAGGGTCAAGCAAGCAAATTGTGAATGTTTTAAAGCATCCTAATGGATCTAAAACATATCTAACTAAAGATCAAGGTCAAGTTGTAAACCTTGGATCTAGAGTTAATTTGAAAAGTGTGAATCAAGAA
>MU225228.1:873084-887306 GCA_018584345.1 Thuja plicata
CTAATACACTCAGTATGTTGCACATATCATGTTTTTGATACTAATGTCAAAGGGGGAGATTGATGAAATTATTTTTCCATTAGTACACTTAGTGAAAAACATTGACAGAGATCACTGGCAGACTACAGTAATCACCGACATACTTCAAGCATTATCGACGAACAACAAGCATACCTGACAGAACACAGAGGTCATGAAAAATGCTAAGTATAGAATCGACAAGCATCACCAGTGACCACAAGCATCACCAGTGACACAGTTCTGAGAACTAACCTGACAGGAACAGAAAAGGCATACCCGACGACAAGTTCAAGAAAGGAACACCGACGACCAAGAAAACTAACCTTCAGAACCAACAATCAGTTAGAGAACCTGCAAATTAAGGATCTGATTTTTACACGACGAATAAAACAATTTAATTCTATTTATAGAGTTTTTATTTGTTTTAAATCATAACTTGAGGGTAAAGAAAGCTTTATGTAAAATTTTTAATGCATCCTAATGGATCTAAAACATATCTAACTAAAGATCAAGGTCAAGTTGTAAACCTTGGATCTAGAGTTAACTTGCGATGCATGATTCAAGAATTGAGCCTAATTTAGTATAAATAGATGTTCAAACTCAATTGTGAGTAATGAATTCATTATTTTTGATAGCCATGAAGAGCATCTAAGGAGCAGAAGGCAAAATTCATGCAAAGTTCAGAAATATAATACATCAGTTATCAAGAACACACAGAGGCTACCGACGAGCAGATAAAGGTATTATTCAATTATGGAAGGATGATTACTTATATGTAAGAAGCTTAATTGGATCTGTTATCAACAATTGAAGATTACATACATCATCAGATCAAATACTTATGTAGTTGCATTCTAACAAGTCCATCACATCTAAAATCCTTTTGTAGAAGGTGGACTTAACCGTTCTTTCCAAATGTCTTAACAGAGTGCACACTTAACAGTGTTGCTAAAGCTTCAAATGAAGTAGATCTTAATAGGTCTCCACTATAATACTCCTAACATGGTAGGTCATCAGAAGTGACCAATTGTAAGCCTTAACTGGCCCCTTCTTATCTGCAGATAGTGAAGTCTTGTGGGTAACAATCCCCACCTCAGTTTTTACTTCGTAACAGGAGTTTTCTGCGATATCATATCTTGTGTTATGTGTTATCTATTTTCATGAATATTTCTGTTATAGTTACATACTAAAAGAACTTATGATATGATTGCATATACATAAATAAAGATGAACAGTTAGATAAGATAATTTACAAACTGATGATTAAGGGTTAATGGGTTAACGAAGAAAATTTTTAGAGGTACTGATTCACCCCTCCCCTCTCAGTACATCATCTCAATATAATTCCAACACCTCACCTTATATAGAGGTGTACAAGTTATATTAGTTTGAATATTTTGGGAGAAATAGTGTAATTTATTGTTTTAGGCGGACTCTTTCAAAATATCTATTGTTTTAGGGTATATTGATTGTTTTTATTTGAGATGAACTTCATTGTTCTAGTTAATGGTTTCTCTTTCCTTCTTAAGAGATCATAGACTGGCTATATTGACAATTATGCACTATCACATGGAGATGTTTCACTAAATGTTAGAAGACATTCTACTATTCTTGAATGGGATGCATGCTTAGTTCTTAGAAACTTTCATTCATTATGTTAAGAGGTATATATCCAGGTTTGAATATGCTTTAGGAAATAATGATAGAATGATATTAAAAACAATGTTATTTCTTCAAAAGACAAAAAAAATTGTCAAATCTTTGGGCCCATGGCCTCCCCTTTGGAAGAGAAAAACCATTATATTCGACACATACTTACAACCCCTTGATTCAACTTCATTATGTTTGATGGCTATCCATACCTATTCCAAAATATCCAAGGAAAAAAACCATTCATTCTCAGGTTTCTCTATATGTATCTGAACCAACAACCCTTGATTATAGACCTTCCTATTACTCCAACATAGTTATTATTGTGTCTTGATGTATAAATAAGTACTAGATGCTTGAAATCTTGCCAAACATTTTACTGTTGTTCAGAGTACAAATAACTTGTGCTTTAGGAGATTTGAACTCAAATTCTAACAACTTTTCTTTAGGAATGATAAAATGATCCCATTCACAATTGATGAATATTTTTAAAACTTTTTCATGTTTTGGAAAAGGTTTTGAATTGGGCTAGTCACCGCTGATTGCATAATTTTGATGTTTTATTTTGAAATCTTATTCCCAAATTTATGTAACACGTAGCTTTAATTTTTGGTTTCCTTGAAACCATAAGCTTGATCTTTCGACCAAACAACCTTTTTTCATACAAATCTATTTTTGTCTCTCCATAATGAAATTTGACAAGAAGTTGCATCCATAATGATTCAATGGGTTTCAATACCCTGTTTCTTAGCCTACAGAGAATCTGACAAAAGTTGACGAATCTACATTTTAGACTTGCCAATTTACAATTTCTTATATATTGTCAAAATCTATTTCATAAAGCTGCAAAGCTGAACTCCTTGGGGTATGAATGATGCAAAATTATAATCTTCAAGAACACCACTGCTTCTTGTGCCTTTTCTCTTTTTCATGCAAATCACCAACGATTTTCAACAATGTAATTGCATGTTTTTGAAAGTTTCTAAGTCCTTTTCTCAAACTATCTTGGTGCATATTAAAAAATTTGCACATATATAAAACAAAGAAGTAAAATGGAGCAACCTGAGGATTAATGAATTTTTTAATGAATGAATGTTTGAAAAATATCCAAATTCGTTATGCTTTGATGGCTATTTGTACCTATTCCAAAGCTCCCATTTTATCATAGGCAAGGAGGATGATGGCAAAGGTTGTTGAATCTGGCTTTACATATGCCAATTGTATTTTCCTAAATTTTTTTAAAGATTTCTCTAGAAATAATGTTTTGTGCCTATCCTACAATCATTGCAATTTATGAGACCACATTACCATGCAGGATACTACAATCTATGAGACATCATTCCAATAATGAAGTCTATTGTCATTTTTTAGCAACCAATTTTGTTATAATATTTCTATTAAAATTCATCTGCATAGTTTTGGAGTCAAATTCATTGACCCATGTTTTATGAGTAGTGGTTCACAAGAACCCATCTTTTAGGAGAATGAAACCTTGATGTTGCATACTATCTTGGACAACATCTAAGGATGTTGCATCTCTACCTAATAACAGTGGTGACTGGTACTTCTTTCCCTGACAGTGACATGTCTATGTGAATGGTCTCTTAGCCTTTTATCTTGTTTGGTAGTTTCAATAATGGGGGGTCTTACTTGTGAATGTGATAGTGGTATCTTTCTTTGAACTACACTTTATAACAGTGTTGATCAATTTTTCTCTTCATATGCCACTGTTACACCTTGAAATCTTCTATTTTCTCTTTGTTGCAGCCAATCTTGGAGTTCACTATTACAACTATTTGACTAACATTAGATTATTTTTCAAAACTTGAATCATACTACATTTGACTATATTTATCAATTTCTCCATTATTATCATGAGTAAGTATGCTCTAACATTCTCTATTTTAACAATTATAGAACTATTCTTTCATCTTCTCACTTTGGTTTGATATTGGATGGCATTTTCCCTTTATTCTTGCACTCTTCTAAAATTGATGTCACTACTTTCTCACTCTTAAGATGACTTATTCATATAAGATCATTTTTTTGACACATTCCTTCATTATAATTAGGCACCCTTGACCCTTTTCCTTTTCATGGATTATCATTTGTCAACTTTCTCTATAATGCTAAATTTTAAATACTAAAGGAAACAAACATTCTTTGGTTACTACTATCAATATATAAACAAATCAGAGGAAAACCTCAGATCAAATCATAACAGATGAGTGCAAAGGATAAATAGATTTTACAAGATCAAACATATGACCATTATTCTAGAAAAGGGTTTTTCAATGCCCATGGAAATTCTTTTGAACCCTATCCACTTTTCATGAATGTCCCATTCATGGTATAACTATATCCTTGGAGAACCACATCAAACCTTAAGGAAAATCATCACATTTTTTTATAAAAATTCATAACACTTCTTGAAGAACAGTGACAATGGATTAAAGAGAAGTCATAGATTCATTAAAAAAAAATCATGAAGATCCTTCAAGTCAGCAATGAGCTTCAATGGCAATAATCACTACTCATCTCTATTTTCCACATCAATGTGTTCCATACTTTAGCATCATCGGTCATTGTTTTCAGACTACACCATTGTCTATTCCTTTTATCTACTATCCAAAATAGTCATGAGCCCCTTTATTTTAGTAGAATTCATTAATTTTACATTCTATGTATCACTTTATTTCATTCTTAGTTAATTTTATCCAAATGTCAAGAGTATAGGTCATAGCCAACCCTTTATTTTCTATGGGTTGTTATTGTCACCATCTCCTCAACTATTTCTATCAACAACATTTGATATTTTAGTTATTTTTTGTCCTCAACTATTTTTTTCACTGATACCTTAATTATCTCTCACTCAAGCTCATGAATCTACATTGCAAATAGAGGCTTGTAGGATGCAAAGGTTCTGATACCAATAATATCCCTAGGGATTTTTTATGTTAATTATTTCAGACAAGGGTTCAAAATTGAAACTTCACAACAATAGAAAATAATAACCACGAACATCAAATTCCAATCCACACATTCTATAAGTAAGTCATTACAACAAAAAACTCAGTTCAAATTTTATGCAATGCTTTCACCAATCAACGATCAACTGAGAATCTTCCAAAAAATTAAAAGCTTACAATTAATGATGAAGAAAAATTAACACTCTTTGGATCTGATTTATTTGGTAAACCAATTGAACCTCAAACTCTTTGTTTCTATATCTTTGAATCTCAATTTATTATATCTGTAGAAAAAATAGACCATACTTGGATGCACTTTCTAATATCTTATCTTTCACCTTATCATCTCCCCATTTTTCCACGTATCTCCCCTCACCTTGAAACATTCAAAACCAATCTAAATTTCTAGTTTCAGATTCTACATATTTAATTAAATGAGATAATAAGGATTTGTTAGAAATTAGACATAAATTAAATGTGATTTTATAGAGGATGCTGTGATTAGAGCAACAAATTTTTGAATTTATGTTGTGTAGTGGAAGAGATTCTATGGCCTTTATGATATTCACTAATATCCTAGCCTCCCTCTTACTACATATTCAAACATTATAGTCCACTTCCCCTGCCTTGCAAATGCCCAACTAAATTCAATAGCAGCAAAAAAATTGACTTTCAGCAATGCAAATGTGTCTAAATTCCTTTTATATTGATTGAAGGAGTTGAATAATTTTTCAATGATTATTTATGTAGATGATGTAGAGCATCCAACACCAACACAAATACCGAGGGTACTAACAGGCTCAAATTCCATTCAAGGTTCTTGTTCATAGAAATGAAGCATCTAACATGATTAACTCTCCAACTTGACCATTCTCCATTATTGTCAAATGAGATCCTCCTTATCAACTCACAACACAAAGTTACACATCAAAAGGCCTACCATCATCCTAGACCACACAAGTCATTTGGACTCCCTCAATGTTAACTCAAACTAGCAACTCATTCCAAAACCTCTCACTACACTTTCCACTTCCCAAACCAAATCAAATGGGAATAAACCTCTAACATTCATAGATCACAACCACCTTCTAGCAAAAAAAAACACAACAAATTTACACCCTTGAACATCCTAGAAAATGAAGAAACTCTCTGCATACATTTTGATATAAAATCAGTTTTAAGGTCCACTCAATATGATTGTACTAAAAACCAAGGACCACAAGCTATCCCAAAGCCCATGGAAATATATTGTCTTACAATCATGGTACCAAAGAAACTTTCACTTATTCACCTCCACCCATTCAAAACACATTTCATTCTTAATGTCTACCCTTATTCTGATTCAAACTTGCTCTTAGGCTATCAACTTGCTATCTCATTGTCTAATCACAATGTGGGCAAAAATCTTAGTTTGTAACATAGAACAATCACTCCTTAAAGATATATTTAATGAGGAGAAGGACTCCTTTTTACCCAAACCAAAACCTTGGCATATATTGTTTCAGATTATCAGTCATTACTATGGTTTATCAGACAACACCTTTGCCTTTTGTCATTTACCAGTAGCATCTTACTTCTTTTCAACATTCATTGCTCAAAGTGCATACAAAAAATTAAAATCAAAGGTTTCCTACTATTATTGACATGACATATTCTAACCAATACTTTTGAAACATGGGGACTTTCTTATCTGATCAGACCTCTAACATGATAGACATGTTCCTACAATGCCAAACAATACCAAAGATGTTCCAACCTCCTTTCTTACCCATACCAACTGTTCAAAACAATTTATCAACATCTTTTAAGACCAATGACAATGAGCTTTTTACAATTTCCATTCTTATCTGAATGGGAAATTATACTTGACTGTAACTGTAACTGTATTAGGGACAGTTTTGAACAATAAAACTCAGATCAGAGATTGGAACCGGAAAAAAATACTTTGTCTTGCGATTTGAAATGAATTTTTATATTTTTTACAAACCTAATCAACCACCTACATCATTTAGAGCCTCTACAAATATCTATTATTAACAAAAATGTGCATTCTACTATTCACAGTCATTAAAAACTCCATGACAGTCTACCTAGAGATTCCTATTACTTTCATGAGACAAAACCAATTGATCTAAAACAAAAACCATTGGATGGCATGTCTTAATTCTAAAATTTTAGTATTTAGGCTATATAAGTTTCAAAAATTAGGACAATAATAAGGGATGTATGAAATTTTCTAAAGACTTTTCAATGAATGCATTTTGTGTGTATCCTACAATCATTGTAGTACATGAGAGCACATTTCTCTGAGACATTAAATTAAATAATTACTGAGCCTTTTCTATCCATATATATTTTGTATACATGTCTACCAGAGCATTTCCAAGCATAATGTCTGAAAGAAAATCCGGAAGCTCCCATTTTAGCACAAGCAGAGAGAATGCTGGGAATGGTTGTGGAATTAGGCTTTACACCTACCAAATGAATTTTCCTGAATGTTTCTAAAACCTTTTCAACTAATCTATTTTGTTTATATGCTGCAATAATTATAGTCCATGTCAACACAATTATTTGAGGCATTCTCTCAAACAATTCCTATGCATTTCCTATGCTTTTACATTTTTCCATTCATGCTACTATCTTTTTGATCTCCACGTTCTTTTTTTCTTACCATGATAATGAAGGTCCAAACTTCTGCAGTGACTGTATATCATTGATTTTGGATATCAAGCTACCATCTTCCCATAGTTTGGACATTCATGTTTGCTATCCCTAATGATCTTCCATCTCCACATTTAATAACCAATATTTTCTTCCACTTTGACTCACTTCTTTTTGGTCTTTGAATGAAAGGTCTGAGACTCTTTTCTGTGGCGTAGTTTTTCTTAACTTAGGATTACATTACCAAGTGGATGTCCTATAATCAGTGTATCTCTAGAAGTTAGATCTCAAATATTGTTCAAAGACACAAAACTAAACACAATGCTTTACAGATAATAAATACTAAGAGCGGTAAATAAATCAAATAAATCTCTATAATAGCTTGTCAAATTTGTGTTCATCATATCAGTGATAATATCTTGTTATATTAAAATTTTATTCCACTATAACAATCATGAAACACTATTAACCCGGATTCCCTAGCTATATGAATCTTTCTCTCGTTGTAAGATCTTGTATGGACTATGATTAGCTCTTTTCAATTTCATCACATATCATATATCATTGTATTTGTATTCAATGGAAATTTTGATTCTTAAGGGTTCCCAATGTTGTACATTACTTCTTGAACACTTCATTCATTTTTCCTTTAATCTTGTGTCTCACTATCACAAGGCACAATTAGTCAAAGTCAAGACACAACTTCATTATTGTTTCCATCACTATGGATTCATTGTCATGCCTTCACTTGTTTGAGTGTTGAGCAACTTAAACCACTACCCTATTCTCCTTCTACAATATCGCTCACACCTAGGTATCTAAGTCATTATATTAATGCACACTATCACTATCCAATCAATATTAACAGTGATCCTAAACTCCATGTCATCATTATGTTCTTCAACTAATCTTTGACCTTCCAAATTTCATGAATATCATTGTCTTTCTTCTATCTATTCAACATATATACTATCCCAAAGTTAATGACAATATTTTCTCACTGCCTTTACACATCTTAACCCTTTGTTTTATTCCCTTCAATATCAACCATAAATGGTATTTTGTTTTACTTTTTATTTTTTATGCATAAAAAATGATATAATTTTTGTTTCTTATTTATATAAGTGTTTGTTATTTTTGTGTAGCTGCACTGAATCCAAGGTCCCAAAAAATCCATCAAATCACTATATTTATATTTGTACTAATACTAGTACCCTTCCAATACAGATTCAAAACTATATTGTCACATAGGAAGTGTGATTAGATTACCTGTAAGTTGTCAACTAGAACTAAGACAAAGTTAAGAAAAAAATACCGAATCACCCCTTAATAGTGGAGGTGAATATAGAAATCCAAATCATTTCATGATGAAAAAATTCAATTCAAGTTAAATAACTACCAAGTTATATTGCAACCAATGAGAACAAAGAAAAAATTCTATTTGACAACAAACACCAGCCAATATCTATCTAAAATATAAAATGACATACTCGTTGGCTCTCAAAACTACAACTCTAATCCTCTAAAAGAGGCACTCACTACCATAGTAATGTGAACAAGATCACAATAGTAAAGTAGCAGGATTCATTAAGGACCAGAAACTTAAAGTCCAAAATATAAGGGGGGTAAATCCTGTGTCTTCTATATTTTTGTTTAACTTTCAAGGGTGGTCCTTAAAGGCCATAGAATGGGATGATAAAAGATAAATGCAAAAATAGATAAGGCCCTTACTACATATCCAGAGTGATAGTGCACCAACACTACACTGGCTGAAAGAACACGACCTTATTGGCCTCTGATGTAGTAGATTGAAGGATTAACAACATATGCACTAAGGGCATATAATAAGTTGTATAACCTAAGTGTTGGAAAGTTGACTTCCTAAGGATGTATGACTCATTTTGTGTTTTCATCATGGCAACAAAGTCATGTTTAGTTTCTGTCATGAAAGACAAAATGACTAAGTATGGAAAATAGGGTAGACAGAGATACTCAGCGATCAGCACATCAGCGCACATGCGAGAGATCAAGTCAGCATATACATGTTCAGATATATGTTTTATGACATGTGTACATGCTACATCTAGACACACATAGTATGGAACAACAATATGGCAAAGTTACAGGCATATCAATAGACCAGCAGTCCAGAAGACAGAGCATGAAAGTCGACTAGTATTTTGATCAGCGTGAATTATTTGTAATGTAATGGCTAATCACCTTTGTTTATATGTTTGTAATAATGTAATTAGCATTGTAGTAAACACACTTGAGCTGACTTGTTCGGAAGCATTGTATATTTTGTTTTAGGGCCAACTAGTGTCTTGTATTGGGTCACGCCTATTCAGATATGAACATATAAGTATGTAGTGTAAAGATATGTTACAAGTGTCAATTATTATGGAAGAGGAAGATATTGAAGAGTAGTAAGATGAAGTCAGTATATGATATAGCTCTTTAAGAGAGTAAGAGCATTCACGCATACATGGAACTAATCAGACAAGCAGTGTCATCACAACAGTTCATTTTGATATAGTGTATATCATCTTTCAGAAGGTTGTAGCCTTCAGCTTATTGGGCAGTGAGCCATATACCTTTAACAGGGTTTTGTAAAAGACTCTTAACAGGGTCAGACCTTTAACTAGGTCATTGTACTCATATTGTAAAGACTGCTTCTAATAGGGCAAAGGAACTTTAGCAGGTTCATTATACCTAGTACAATATTTGTGGGTACTAATTCCCACTGGGGTTTTCCTCTGATCAAGGTTTCCCCTTAATAATTTCATATGTTATGAGTTCTTATGTTAATCTTCATTCAATGTATGTTTGATTTATGTTTAAGTTGCTGAAAAGTAATTAATAGACAAGCATTGATTCACTTCCCCCCCTCTTAGTGTTTCTAACAATTGGTATCAGAGCTCTAGTCCTCAGCAAATAAGTTTAACCACTTGAGGAGATCATGGACTCAACAGAAGAAAAACATTTGAAAAAGAATCTTGAAGCAGCTCTTGAAGATCTTGATAGGTCTAAAAAATAAAATGAATAATTCAGACTAAAAGTTGATGGCTCACAAATGCTTATCAAGAAATTAAGGAAAGATTTGAAGGATTGTTCTACAAGTGATTTAGGGAAAATGATCAAAAAGCTCAATGAAGAGAATATGTCTTTGAAAGATAAATTTGAAATTTTGGATGAACATCTCACAGACATCCAAATTGCTATTGAACAAAAGATCAAAGAAAGAAAACAACTAGATGATGAACTCTTGAAAGCAAACATGAAAGTCCTGGAATTGGAAAACATAAAGAAGACGTTGGAATCTGAATTAACAGAAGCAAAGGATAAGATTAATAAACTCCACACAAGTTTTGATTCACTTCAATCTCAGCTTAATGCACAAAAACAAAAAGGTGACACTACTGGTCTTGGATTAAGTGTAGCACAAATTGAAGTCAATTCATTGCAAGAAAGAAAGAAACCTCATGAAGCATCTTCAGAAGAAAAGAAAGTTGAAAATGTTGAAGAGATTAAAACAGATCCACCTAAAAGGGAAATCAAGAAAGTTAATAGAACTTGTTATGCATGTAAAAAACATGGTCATTTGGCAAGAGATTGCAAAGAGGTAAGACCTTTCAATGGTTACTGTTTCTCCTATAATAAGTTTGGTCATAGGGCTATACATTGCAGAACAAATCAAAGAAATCAGTCATAGTAGAATCAAAGAAGAATGAATCAAAACAATCAGAGAAATCAACCTCAAAGGAATTTGTAGAACACTACATGTTAGATATGTAACTACAATGGACATACAACAAAGCAATGCAGCATGATGAACAAGAGCATCAAACCTCCTATCATTTGTCACACATGTTGAAAGGCTGGACACATCTCAAGGTTTTGTAGATCCAAAATTCAAAAGCAAGAGGATCCTAAGAAATCACTATTTGAAGAAAAAGGAGAAGTCAAGTTTGTTCAAGAAAATGAAGATTCAAGAAAAATTTGGGTAGAAGTAAAGAAGGACAATGATGTTCACAAAGTAGTTGATGCATTCATAGTGGACGCACCCTCTACTTCTGCTTGAATAGACCTTCTTGGTCTTAGGGGGAGCTATTCTAGCTCAAGACCCCTGCGCGGTTGGTATACTCACCTCTGAGTATGTGCCTACGTATTCATGGTTAAAATCACATAATATTGTTGTATGCATTCACGCATTGTCTCAAATGCATCAGGATCAAAGTTACAAAATCTCTAAGTATATTGTATACGGTTGCAAACATTAAATGCGATAGATTGTATAAAAGAAAGTAAGTGTTTGATCTTCTTCACACTTGCATTTGAGATCACACAATTTGGAGATCATTGGAGCACTAGGCATCAAGGCATGGAAGCAGAACAGATTTGGTAGTTAAGCGAATTGATAAGAAGTTTGGAATGGAACCCTAGCCGTCGTGCCATTTTGAAATTTTGTGAAACCCTACTTAAGCAAGTTCCAAGTAAGTATGGTGACTCTAGTAGTATTTGATATTGTAGAGAGGAAGATATTTGTATTCAAGAAGCATCCATTCAAATCCATACTGGATGATGTGGAAGGGGCTTTCTCCAAAACCCCGCTAGGTGTTGTTCATGTGGAAGATATCTGCGCGTACATTTACTGTAAAAAAGAAACAGTAGGAGATGTCAACATAGCCACTCATATGGGATCTATGATGAAACCTGACTACACATTCAAGGATGAGTTTGTGCAATTGATTGATAACCCTATTTTTGAGTACTCTAATATGCATGAGTTTGATGAGCTAGAATGGGTGAAGATTTTTCTAAGAAGAATACATGATGATCTTTACTAGATGTGTGAGGTCCTTGTGCGCATCACTATAGACCTAATCCATGAATTAATCAGACTTCCCAAGACTGGACCAATTTTTCCTATTGGCAACGATGTCAAGAAGAAAATTAAACAAGTTTTCCTATCTAGAAGTGATAAGCGCAGAATGACAGTTGACCCCATCAAGGAAGATGACATAAAACTTCTAACTATGATACTTGGGTATAAGTTTCAGCAAGCAAGCATGTTAAACAGTGTCTCTGCAACAACAGTCCTAACAGCTATCAAAATGGTGAAGGATAACACTCAATACAACCTATGTCAGATCTTGCGCGCTCAACTAATTGACAACATTCAAATCATCAAGCATGACAGGAGAAAGACATTCAGGTTTGGATCTTTGATCATCTACTTGTATTTCCATATAGTTGGAAAGGTTGCAAACCTTTATCTAGACAAGAGAAAACCCACAATGTCTCAAATTTCACTTAAGGCCACTTTAGAGAGCAGTGCAAGGGATGCCATGGATGTGGATATAAAGACATTTAGGATCAAGATGTAGAAAAGGTTTAGATTATCTGAGCAGATAGTTGACAAATATAAGGATACCATATGTTTCATGGTGGAAACAGATTGCACTTGCATGGAGGCAGTTGAACCTAGAACCAAATGGATTCATCTTCTTGGTTATGAAGTGGAAGAACATGTGTTAGAAGGATATGCACAAGTTCTATTATCTACGCCCAAATATCCTAATGAGCCAAGGTGGGGCACTTATAGAGAGAAGACTAATGAAGTGGATACTATCTTACACAGTGCTGATAACAAAAGGAAAGCATCCAAAATTACATCTAACATTCTAAAAGTTCATGGATTCACTCAAGAAGATCTTGACAAAGCTAGAGAAGCCAAAATAGCTAAAGAAATTGAGAAGACTAAAGAGATCCAAAAGAAGAAGAAAGTAGAGAGCACCTCTGCGCCCTCTACCACCATTGACTTAGACTCATCTCCACTTTCTATATCAAGCAAGAAGACTAGAGGAAGAAAATAGGCACCCACAAATCATCCATCATCAAGGAACACATGGAGCAAAGCAAAGAATACTCAAGCTCCTCCTGAGGTAGGATTTAGACCTAGTCTAAATGTTTTGAAGAACAGGATTGTGAATGAAGGGAGATTAGATACACTTTCAAAATTCTATGACAAGTATCAAGAAATTGATAAGACTGAGATACACTCTATGATCATATCTCATATGATCAAGTTTAAGAAGACAGTTCTTGAACTCAAGATAGTGATACCAGATCAGTTATGGAACATATTGGAGATCGTGAAAAGACATGCAATTGAGGAAGACATGAGGATTAGAGAAGATACATTGGATACTCTTCTCCCTGTATGCTCGCATGATGAGAAGGCTATATTATTAGATCTGGTGAAGCCTCATCTCAGAACCAAGACAAGGACTTTATAGATTATGAATAAAGAGTATGAACAGATAGGTAAAGAGACTGAAAATGCATTTGCACAAGTGATTATGTATAGACACATGTATCCACCAATGGTGCCTACAGAAAAAGTTACTCTAGCTCCTCCTAAATAGGCTATAGAACCAGTAATTCAGAAAGCACCTATGACAGGTCCACAGGTTTCACCGCCCATAGTGACAATAACTTCTGATACAGAAAAAGACTCAAAAGAGACTATAGTAGTTGATAACATCAATATATCCATGATAGCATCTGACAAGGACATGGACATAGTTGATAAAGCATTTGTAAGCATTGAAGAAATGTGCACTGATGATACATCTGCATAATAGGATGAAGTTCCCATCAATGATCCAATTGAAATAAATGAAGAAAAAGATACTCAAGGTAATGAGACACCATTAAAAGAGATACCAATAAAAATTGAACGCATGGACACCAGTCAGAACACTATATTCTCACCATCCACTCAACCATCCACCTCATTGTTGTCAAGGTTAACTCCTGATTCAGCAAGTCTAGATGCATGGGGAGAAGAAGACCTAATCAAGATCATCGTTCTTGCTATGGAAAAAGAAAAGGAGAAACAAGTGATGAGGAACCCTC
>MU225228.1:888136-899494 GCA_018584345.1 Thuja plicata
AAGTCATTTTGAGAAACTTGGCCACATTCCTTTGTTGCCATAAATGAAAAAGGGGGAGATTGTTGGCAAGTTGACTTCCTGAGGATGCATGACTCATTTTGTGTTGTCATCATGGAAAAAAAGTCATGTTTAGTTTCTGTCATGAAAGACAAAATGACTAAGTATGGAAAATAGGGCAGATAGAGATACTTAGCGATCAGCACATCAACGCACGTGCGAGAGATCAAGTCAGCATATGTGCATTCAAATATATGTTGTATGACACATATACATGCTACATCCAGACACCCATAGTATGGAACAACAATACAGAAAAGTTACAGGCAGATCAGTAGACCAGCAGTCCACAAGACAGAGCATGAAAGCCGACTAGTGTTTTGATCAACGTGAATTATTTTGTAATGTAATGGGTAAGTGCCTTTGCTTATATGTTTGTAATAATGTAATTAGCATTTTAGTAAACATGCTTGAGCTGACTTGTTTGGAAGTGTTGTATATTTTTTTTTAGGGTTGACTAGTGTCTTGTATTGGGTCGTGCCTATTCAGATATGAACATATAAGTATGTAATGTAAAGATATGTTACAAGTGTCAATTATTATGGAAGAGGAAGATATTGAAGAGAATTAAGATGAATTTAGTATATGATATATCTCTTTAAGAGAGTAAGAGCATTCACGCATACACGAAACTGATTAGACAAGCATTGTCATCACAACAGTTCATTTTGATATAGTGTATATCATCTTTCAGAATGCTGAAGCCTTCATCCTATTGGGAAGTGAGCCTAGGTAGTGAGCCATATACCTTTAACAGGGTTTTGTAAAAGACTCCTAACAGGGTTAGACCTTTAACTAGGTCATTGTACTCATATTGTAAAGACTACTTCTAACAGGGCAAAGGAACTTTAACAGGTTCATTATACCTAGTACAATATTTGTGGGTACTAATTCCCACCGGGGTTTTCCTCTGATCAAGGTTATCCCATAATCATATCATGTGTTATGAGTTCTTATGTTAAGCTTCATTCAATGTATGTTTGATGTATGTTTAAGTTGCTGAAAAGTAATTAATAGACAAACATTGATTCACCCCCCGCCCCCCTCTCAGTGTTTCTAACACTAAGGTGAGTCTCACTGTTGTGTCATACTATATTTACAAATTGAAACCACACATGTTTAGTCATCTATTTTTTTTATTATAAATTGGCTCCCTTATGCTTTAACATAAGTTACTACAATGCATTATAAACATGGGTAGAAATCCAATATGCATAGCCCTCTAAATATATGGTTCGAATGGAAGCTTTCTTAAGATCTATAAGGCTAAGTTATGCACATAGACAGAGAAGATCTAACAATAATACTTAGTCCCTCACTAGTTTGACCCAGAATTTTTTATCCTCCCATTATTTTACATTATGTATGCATAGTTTTAGTTTTTTGAAAGGGTAATATTTGAGCAGATCTCTTTTAGAAATCAATAGGAACATGTATGGAAATAAATGCCCAAAAAAAAATTAAAATAATAGATTTTATGAATATAATGTTCTTTTGAGAAAGAAACAACAATGCATGGATGAAACAATATTAGATCTTGAGTTAGATCTAAAGAATTTTCAAAAAAACAAATTTCTTGAAATTTTGCACTCATTGCATTCCATGTAATGATATATCTTTGAGGCATTATGTCAAATAGTTCATGTTCCTCATTTGTGCTTACACATTTTGCATACATATCTACCAAAGCATTTTCAACAATAATGGTTGACAAAAATCCAACTTCATTATGCGTTGATGGATATCCATACACCTGTTCCAAACCTCCCATTTTATCACAGGCAAGGAGGATGTTGGCAAAGGTTGTTGAATTAGGATTTACACCTACCAATTTCATTTTCTTGAAAGTTTTTAAAGTTTTGTCCACAGATATTTTTTGTGCAATCATTGTAATCTGTTAGACCACATTCCTTTGCATAATACTACCATGAGTTTTCTATGATTTTATGGATGTCTATAGACTATTTCTAAAGCTTCCAATATGAAAAATGTAGGGAGGGTGTTGAAAAAGGTTGTAGAATTTGTATTTACACCTGCCAATTGCATTTTATTGAAAAGTTTCAAAGGCCTTTTCACTAAATTATTTTTGTGCATATCTAGTGTAGATAACTAAAGTTTGTCACCTTAATTGTTTGGTAATTATCTCATTTAATCACTTTAGTCTCATTCTATTGAGTAACTTTTTCATTCCATAATGGCATGATTTTAGCAAAAAATGGAAGTTAATTTACCACCAACAAAGTAGCATATTGCCTTACGGCATTAGGAAACATTATCAAACGTGTAATTTAGGGATATTTTCATCAGCAATTGAATACCTGTAATGTTTTCGCAAGCTATGTAAACATATTAATTAATTATGATAAACTGAGGCATGTTTGTTGGAGCTTCTATACCAGCTTAGCTCACTATTAATTGAACTTACCTTTTGGACTAAGATGTCATGATTCATCTCAGAGATAGATGATTGGGAGAAGAGTGGATTGGTTGAAAAGGAGAGAGTTAGTTAATTGACCTAGAAACAATTATTTTTGTGACTGATTGTTTCATTGACAGTCAGCATTTCCTATTCATAATTGTATTGTTTGAAACAATTATATTATTGTAAATGTTATTTTCAATAATTTCTTACAATGACCTCTGTTATCATTGGCCTCAACTACAAATTGCTAAATTAAAGTTCTTTCATAGTGAAAAAATTGCTAGAGGAGATAGAGTTATTTGGTTCTTTCAACCTTATTGTTTTCTCATTGATGTGATTTTTGTCTACATATGTGTAATTCATGGATAAATACACAATTATCTCAATTGTATTAATTCCTCTTTGATGCTAGTTTTCTCTTCATATTTGTTACTTCCTCATGAACTATATTGTTTCCATAAATGCAAGAAGGTCAGGACTATATTTGTGTTTGGATTTCCTTGTGATTGTTGGAGTTATTGGAATGATGTACTAAGAGTGGAGGGGTGAATCAGTACCTCTAAAACTTTTTATGTGGTTGGCCCATTAACCTTTGTGTCATCAGATTTGTATATTCCTATCTCTCTGTTTATCTTTCTTTATGTATGTGAAGTCATAATATAAGTTCTTTGCATGTGTAAACATTCAAGAAACATACATGAAAGTAAATAACATATAACACAAGATATGATATCGCAAAAAAATCCTGTTATGAAGTAAAAACTGTGGTGGGGATGTCTACCCACAAAACTTCACTATCTGTAGATAAGAAGGGAGTCGGTTAAGGCTTACAATTTGATCACTTCTGATGATCTACCCTGTTAGGAGTATTAGAGTGGAGACCTGTTAGGATCTACTTCATTTGAAGCTTTAGCAATACTATTAAGTGTGCACTGTGTTAAGAGACTTATCAAAGAACTGTTAAGTCCACCTTCTACAAAAGGATTTCTGTTGTGATGCACTTGTTAGAATGCAACTACAATATAAATGTTGATTTGATAGTGTATGTAATCTCTAATTGTTGACAAAAGATCATGTAAAGCTTACAATGTATATCTAATCACCTTGAGTGATTTGAGTAATACCTTGTCTCTGCTCATTGGTAGCCTTGTCTATGTTCTTGATAACTGATATAATCTATTTCTAAAATTTGCATGATTTCTCTTATGCTTAGATGCTATCCATGGCTACAATCATTTATCCAAGTTACTTCATGTCCCTTATTACAAATGATTGAATATCTATTTATACTAGTTTCTTGGTCTATTCTTGATTCACGCTTTTCAAATTAACTCTAGATCCAAGGTTTACAACTTGACCTTGATCTTTAGTTAGTTATGTTTTAGATCCATTAGGATGCTTTAAAACATTTACAATATGCTTGCTTGACCCTCAAGTAAAGTTTTAAAATAAATAAAAACTCTAAAAATAGAATTACAATGTTTTATCTAACGTGTAAAGTCAGATCCACTTTTTACAGGTTCTGTAACTGACTATCAGTTCTGATGGTCAGGGTGCTCTGTCAATCTGTCAGTTTTCTTTCATTCTTTTCTCTATCAGTTTTATGCTCTGTCAGTGTCCCTTAATTGAACTGTTTGTTGGGTATGCCTTTTCTGCTATGTCAGCAATGTTCTCAAAACTGTACTGTCGGTTATGTCCTTTATGCATTTTTTTCGGTTTAACACTTGTTAGTGTTTGTTGGGAAATTCTATACTTAGCATTTTCATGATAGACATTGTCATCTCATCGGGTATGCTTGTTGTCCGTCAGTTATGCCTATACCGATGACCTTTACCATCTTTTTCACTTTAAGTATACTAATGGAAAAATTTAATGTCATCAATCTCCCTGTTTGACATTAGTATAAAAAACTGATATGTGCAACATACTTAATGTATTATTATGTAAACCTCTATATACTTCTTCCTTAGTCATGAAATGACTCCCCCTATGCATATGTCGTTAAGTGTAAGTTTATGTACATATAATTGAATTCTCCTTTTTGTTTCCTTTTTCTGATATATTGTACATATCTATCCTTTCTGTACATACATTATACATATCCTTATCTCCTTTCTTCTAAATTAGTATATTGTACATATGTACTATACATTCCTCCTTTTTTGATAATGAGGGCAAAGGTACTTACAACTTGTCAAAAATGTGAGAGTGTGAGGCTTTGATTTCCTCCATCATCTTCTCCCGTTTCTCCTTCAAATTTTCAAGAGCCATGTGCTCAAGGGTTATCCTCACATGCATGTCATATATGTTGTCTACCATAGACATTTCTGGGGTTGAGATCAAATTTCTTGCTTCTGTGATGTGTTGTTGAGAGTGGTGAGGTTTGGAAAAATTTGAGCCTGTAGCTCAGTAACCTCATTTCTAAACCGTGTCTTTGCATCCCCTATCTCTTGTCTCAATATATTTACCTCTGTGATCTTTTCATGATGCAACTTTATTGTGTTTGCATCAGAGGTTAAACTTTGTGCACTAGCTGTCAAATCTGAATCTAGTTGGGAAAAATTTTCACTATTTTCTTTAGTGAAATTTTCAAGTGTGCACAATTTCTAAACTAAGGTAACAGCTTCAACAATCATAGGTTCTAATTGACTTACTAATTCAGAGGGCTTTACCTTATTCTCTGCCACTTCTTGGATGATCTTGTCAACCGGTTTGTGTTGATATTTCATCTCTACATGTTCTTCCATTTCCTTCTCTACATCTACATTTTGATTAGTGATGGTGTCGATAAGAACTACAATTTTCTCCATGACTGATATGACATCTTCAAATTTTGTGTCAGGAACAAGTTGATGTAGTATGTTCCTCACTTTATCAATTGCTTGGGCTTCTCTGTGTGCCTTTTTATTTTATCTTGAATTTATTTTCTCTAACACATCACTCCAAACTTTTGAAGTGCTTCAGTATCTAAAGTAGATACATCCCACTTGGGTATTTCAATTACCTCATCAAGTTTTACTGCCAAGATATCTTTCTTCATTACTTTCTTCTTCTTCTTCTTTGGCTGGGAGATAGATTGGTGTACTACCATTTGTAGACCTTGAGATTGGATTGACTTGGTAGGTGAAGGTCGAGAAGATGAAGTATCTTTTTGCTTCTGCTTAGAGTCCACCAGTTGGTTTTGTGAAAATGTCTCTTCATTGGCCTTGGGTGTATCAATAGATTTATCTTCCTTTTCTTTCATGCTCTCATATTTCTTAATTTCTTTACTCTTTTCTTTCTATTCATCCTTTCTCAATGTTTCATTTGTTTTATTATCTGCTTCTTTGTCTTTTTCAGTAGACACCTCTTGATGAGTGTCAGTTGCATCCTTCATCTCTATATCTGCATCTTTTTGAGTGTCTGATGCATCTTTATTTTCATCATTACGAGTGTCCTTGGGTATATCATCATCTTTCTTAGATGATTTCTCCTAACTTGATTAAATATCAATAGCTTGTATCAAAATTTTCATGTTGGTTGGTGTATTGACCTCTGCAGTGCCAGTAAGTGTATCCTGTCCTTTGGTGTTACCCTGTGCAATATTGATATCTTCATCTTTTTGCACCTCTTGTGCAGGGTCTTTTCCTGTAGTGTCATGTATGATGTTATCCAACCATGTTTTATCATTGATATATTTAGTTATGTTACCTTTTATTGTCAATTCTTCTTTGGTAACCTCTTCTTCATTACTCAAGTTAATATGAATTGGACTTGGTGGAATTTGGCTTTCCTCACTCTGATTTTTGTCAAGAGTAGTGTCAGACCATACCTCATTTGCAACTTTAGTATTCTGGTTGCCAATTGCCTCACTCTCTTCTCTGTCCAATTCTACTGATGAGTCATCTTTTGCATCCATAATGATGATGTGTTCCTTCTCCAGGCTAGCTTCTTTAATGGGCTTGTTAAGTATCTTGCACCACTTTTTAAAGATGTCTTGATCAAGATAAATTAGCTTCCCTTTGATAAATTTATATGCTCTCATTTTGGGTGAGAACTACTTTTCATACATTTTCATCATTTCACTTATATCTTCCTTCTTTGAATCAGAAGGCATAAGAGTAAAAAGTACTCTTTCTCTTATCTCTTTTTCCTGGTGAAGTGCAAATGTCCATCTTACAGACAATCTTCCTGATAGTTCCTTGGGAACATCATATTCTAAGAATTGTAGTGGAACATAATGGTGTTTGCACATTTTAGCTATAATAGCTTCTTCTATCTTGTTTTGATCCTCTGGATCAAAATTTAACCATTTCCTAATGTTAGGACTAGAAATAGATGGTGATTCTAAGATGTTCTTACATATTTCATCAATTATTTTTGCAATTAAGGGTTCTTTCCCTTTTTGCACATCTATGTCAACTTCATCCATAGCTGAGTCATCTAGATCCTCTTTTGTTCTAACCAATTTCCTCCTTTTGGTCTTTTTCTCCTTTGGTGAGACTGGTTTTCTCTTGTAGGTTCTCACTTTACCTTTGTTTAGTGGTGAAGGAGTTGGTTCCTTTTTAGTTTTCCTTCTTGTTCTTGAAGCAGTTGTAGCTCTTGATTTCTTAGGTGGAGGAGGAGGTGGTGAATCTGACTGTGTATCCTCTGAGTCATTCTTTTTTGTATCTTCACCGATAGGTGTCTAGCCCTCAGTTTGTTCCTCCTTTCCATCTGTTTCCTCTTCACCTTCTTCAGTAACTGCAAATTTCTTAGTTAAGTTTTTAACCATTTTGTTCTTCTTGTTTATAATTTTCTTGACAACAAGATTTGTCTTAATCTTTGGTTTGGCTTCTTCATAAGTGCCAAATCTTGCTTGCTTGTTATCCACTGGTTCATTCAACAGTACCTTGATGCACTTAGTAGCTTGTCATGTTTTGATCTCATACTCTAATGGTGATAGCCAATATTTCTTAGGTACTACTGGTTTGATATAGGTAAAATTAGTACCTACCATAAAACATATATCCTCTTTGTGTTCTTCTATCAAACTCTCAAGTATCCTAGTTCTTGCTTGCATCTTTTCTTTAAATCCTTTGAAATACTCATTCAGTAGGTCATCAAAGTCTGTTCCTAATGACTCTATATTCTCACATATCTGTATGGTGATCGGTTTGCTTGTGTCCCATACTACTTTTCCTATGGAAGGAAATTATTCTTCAAAGTAAAAGAATATGCACATGATTAGAGAACCAAACTTACAGGTGTTTGTCTTTGAAGATCTTATGGTGCTCATGTTCTTGTCAAGTTGATTCAAAAAAATCTCTACAAGATCCATCTTCTTTCCTAGTCTTATGATCTTGTAGGTTGTGCTCATAGCAGTGCTTGCTATGTTGTTCATTCTGTTGGCTTGAAATATTTTGTATCCTACCACACATGCTCCAAACTTGAGATCCTCGTCGGTGATAGTGCTGACCTTGAGACCTCTCTTGTCTGATTTTGCACCAATTAGCTTTTCCACTTCCTTCAAGGATGGGTGCTTGTGAGCTTGTGGCTTTTTGGTTGTAGGATATCTAGTAACTGCATGAATAACATCTTTTGTTATTTTTTTGGGCTCATTAAACCATAATGTTTGGTTATTCATTCTGCTGAGAACTATCCACATCCATTCGGTCTTAAAAACCCTGGGAAAGTGTAATGCATTTGTGACACCTTTCACTTCCAGATGCTTGTGCTCTTCTTTCATGTTTCCAGCTTCTTCACATAGTGCCTTATAGGCATTTTCTAGGTCCAGATCTCCTAATTCTGAGATCTTGCAATGTATATAGGACCTTACGTCCTCTACCAGCAAAACCCTAGGTGAGATTCTGGAGAATGCTCTGGAATCATCAGGTTGTGATGCGAGTTATGGGTGCAACTTGTATTTAGGTTCAACACAAGTGTTGTTGCTGATAAGATTGATCATTTTCTTCTTATCCTCTTTCAATTTTTCAATTCTTGAAGTAGATGCCATCATTTTCAAAAATTTAGGGCTTTCCGTAACTTAAACAGTGCGATCAGTGAATGTAGGTACTTACTGAATCTTTGTGATCGCTCATGAATCCTTTGAGTTGTGTTAAAATATTTCTAAAGGTGCACTTGAATCTTCTCTTCAATCTCTCTTCTTAGCTCTACTTGGTTGCTCGAAAATCATAGGTGCAAAATGAGTTCTTCCATCGCGCTTTTATAACTTTTGTTGGTTTATGAGGTTTACAGATCCAGCAAAGCCTATCCCAGATGTTGATGAGATTTCTGAGGATGATGGAGATGGAGATGATGGCGGTAGACCACGTCAGCAATGAGTGCAGAGACCTCCTAGAGCACCACGGGTTCAGAGAGCAGGCCCTCGGATGAGAGGTGGCCATGTGAGAGGCTGAGATGGTGGCTTTAGACAACCTAGGTAGAGAGTAGCAGTGGCACAAGGACCTCAGAGTCAGGCTCCTTTGAGAGTAGATGCCGATTGGGCTAGGCAGAGGCATAGATGGGTTTAGGATGCTAGATAGGTTCCTGGGCAGATACCACAGGTTGATCCATAGGTCAGCACCACAGCGGTTATTCCACAGGATCCTTTAGCTCTGTAGGCACCACAGGGTCCTCCAGTAGCATACGCTCCAGTTATAGATTAGATAGTGCATGATGTGTAGGGGTTATAGGCTAGTATGACGACAGTGACAGCTAGATTAGATCAGGTCACTACTATGCTACAACCATTTTTGGCCACTCTGGCTTAGCTATCGACCAGTGTGAGCACTATTTAGGCACCTCCTAGTATGTAGGATAGAGAAGATGATAGAGGTTCTGATGGCGCAGGTGGGTCAGGCATAGGTTTGGATGGATTAGGTGCCCCTACTAGGTCATGAGACAGACATGGACCCAGGATTGTGTATCATATGTATTTGTAGATCTGGACTTTGATGTACTATTGATGTATCATTGTTATTGATGTACCATTGATGTACCTTTTATGTATGGATTATGCTCTAGACATTTGATGGACTTTTATCTGATGATGATCTTTGATTTCTCTTTTGATGATATTTATGCAATTTTCTTTGATGCATGTCTATATGTTTCTATGATGCAATTATTTCTATTGTGCAATGGATGCAAAATGTCTTAGAGTAGGACATAGATAAATGGATGCAAATGAAGTGGATGCAATTTTATCACTATATGTTTTGTTGATTTAACAATGTATGGATTATGCAATGCAATGAAGACAATACTTAGTGCTTATGATAAATGAAATGCATCTATCTTTTTGTATTTTTGAATGTATGCAATTTACTTTATGATATGCAGTTCTAAATGATGAGATGGATAATGATTAATGAATAATGAATCTTTTTTCTTTTCTGAATGTATAATGAGTAATGATTAATGATTATGAATGCAAAGGATAATCTCATTTTGTGAATTACTGTGAAACCCATAAGATTTGATGAAACGCTATCAACCCTTTGTCTACCCCCTTGAACTTGGAAAGATACTAGAAAGACAGGCCATTTTGAGAATTTAAGCATTGGAGAGCGAAGCAAGAGTAAAATGCAATTAATATAACATGAATGCAACTTAAATCTAACATGCAATGCAACTTAATCTAACATGTGATGCAACTTAATCTAACATGCAATGCAATGCAACTAATTTTCCTTAAGGTTTGCGAAAGGAATGCAAACTGAGATATATTTTCAGCATAGAGTGTTGTGGAACTAGGAGTCGATACAATCCTTTCTGGTGCCACTGCAACCATAAGAATATGAATATGACTTTCTCGCATGTGGTAACCCCTTCTTACAAAACCAAGTACAACCCTCACTAGTTGGGCGACCAACTATGGGAGTATGAATACCGGTTTAATCGGATTCAATGTTGCAAGTGGATGTTGGTATTAAGATATGGAAAATCCAAATAACCAAGGTATCCTTTTGTGTAAACAAATAAAGGTTAACCCTTCATCTTATATGAATGTCCTCTATGGTTCTTAGATGACCATGTCTTTAGACTAATTCACATGAGTTAAAGAATCTTCCTCAAAATAGTCACTCAGAAGCTCAAGAAAACATCATGTCTCTTATCGTTGCCAATCTAGTTGAAACATCATGGATTAGCTAAAAAGACATGACTCGAAAAGTTAATGAAAAACTCACCAATATTCCAAGTGTTTGTGAAATGTATCAAGATTTTCAAATAAGAATTCCAGACAATCTGATCAGTTAAAGTGTGTCAAATTTTAACCCTGATAAAATAAGTCAAATGATGTTCAAGGATTATGTTATGCGATCAAACTGTGTTTGGGTTGAACAATGATAGTTATCAAAGGTTCGAAATGTCTCTCTTCTGAATCTGAAAAATTTGCATCTGACGGGTGACCAAAATGTTGTGCTATTGAATCCAATTGGTATCAAAAGCTATGATGTTTGCCCCCAAGTGATAAATGTGACCAATGTGATACTTAGGGCAACTGAACCTAGCATGCGACAAAATGCAGCTTTGAGACTCTGAGGGCAATGCACGAATGACAGATGCAATGAGGAGATATGGACAAATGAGATGAGGAAACCACAATATGTACAAATGCAAATAAGAAACACCTAAGGGACAAAAGGTTCCTGTGTCCAGGTTTTCACCTCTTGGGATTATTGCTCTTTTTTCTCTTTTTCGCTTTTTTTTCTACCAAGGTGCCTATTGCTAGGTTTTCACCAAGGCACTTTTTTTTCTTTTTCAAATGTTTTTGGCTTTTTTGATTTTCAATTGTTTTTGTATTTTTGAATTTTCTCATGTACAAGGGTGATGCTTGACTCATCTGATACTCTTCAACTTATACTCTTTATTCTGATACTCTATTCTCTGAATTAGGTGTGGAACCTCTTAAGATG
>MU225228.1:909703-930457 GCA_018584345.1 Thuja plicata
GATTTGATTTATACAATTGAAAAATCAATTGCATAACTTGATTAATCCCTTTAGGCTTGAATTTAATTAATTGATTTCATGATTTAATTGATCTTTTAAATTGATTTGAATTTTGTCCATTTGATTTGCCTTGATTTAATGTTCATTTGATGATATTTTGAAGCATTTGGCTGAGATTTATAATTTGGAATATTTGAGATACACCTGGTAAATTTTAGGTGTCTACAGTTGTCATTAACGCCCAATAACTTGTTAGTATACAAAGACTGAGTTCATTGGTTGAGGCATAAATAACATCTTTGGTGTAGGCGCAAAGTGTTACGGTTGCTAGCAGCTTTGGTGAGTTCACTGATGATTGTCAATAAAATGGCGATGACAACTTCTATCGGATCAAGGATCACTGGTGTCCGTCAGTTACACTTAGTGACTTGGCTTTTGTGTAATGACCGATACATTTCAGTAAGTAATGTCAACTTTTTTGTGTGCTCACCAATGCTAATTTGTACCCATTAAGCAATGGTTATTTTTCAATAATATTACAAGTGACAATATAGTGCATCTTCAATAATGCTAATTTGTTTATATGATCAATATGTAATGGAACCGATGTATAATATAACTTGTCATATTGTAGTTCCATACTTACTTGTGCAACTTAGTTGGAAATGGTGATGCCACCATATCCATTGGATGGGGCATCATCATTTGTATTTCTTGTTCCAGCACCTTCAGTGTTTTAAGCTTTTACCCGCATCTTGTTTCTCATCTTCTTGATTTCATCAATGGTGTTTCCATTGAGATAAGTGCTTGTTTATGTCAGTTGGTCTTTGCAATCTTTTATCACATGTCCAATCTTATGATAATGTAAACATGCCATACCTGGATTCAACCATCCTCTTGGTCTTCTAGTCCACTTTCTCATACAGTTGGCAGATATATGACCATACCTTCCACATGCTATGAAATTATCCCATGTGTTGTAGTCCCAAACATATGAGTTACCGACTCTTGTTGGTTTGTAGCCATTATCAGGTTCTTTTGGTGTCCATGCTTTCTTGTTCTTTTTCCAGCACTCCTGATATGTATGTCCATTCATTTTGCAGGTAAGATAGTACTTGTCCATGCAAGTTTCCTTCTTTGGATTTGTCACCTTGGATCTACATTCAAATGCCTTGTGTCCTTTCTTGTGACATTTATAACAATTACCAATGAAAGTAGATTGTGATTGAGGAATACCTTTCATTTTGTTTCTACAAATGTTTGAGGTGTGGCCTAGTTTTCCATAGTGATTGCATGACAGCTTCTTGGTTCTTGGAGTTTCATAAACATTCTCTTGATCTGATTGATTAGATGATTCTCCATTGTTGGTGTACCTTATTCCTATGTAGTTGTTGACTCTTCTTTGTCCGTCAAGGAAATCATCCATTCTTTTATTGCTATCTTCAGCTTTCTTGATCAATTCATTGTGCTGATTTTGAATTTTGACTTCATGCTTTAGCTTCTCATTTTCTTCCCTTAGCTCACCGATGATCTGTATTCTTTCAATGAGTTGAGTATTTAATCTATTTGCCTCTTGACTCATAAGAATAATTTGGTTAGTAATCTCATGGTGATGATCAGTAAGTCTTTGAATTTTTGATTCTTTTTCTTGTAGCTTCTCTATAATTTTCCTCCTATCATCAATAGCCAATGTTCTCTCTGATTCAACTTTTATTGAATCATTCATGACATCATTCATTTTTACCATCTGAGTCTCTTGACTGATTTGTAGCATTTTGATTTTCTCTGTCAGATGTAGATTGACTTCTTGTAGACTTGTGATCTCTTCTACTGATTTGTCTGATGCTTTTCTTGTAGCGGATTCAGTTGAGTTGAAGTAATCTGGGATCTCCTCTTCTTGATAATCTTTCTCATTAAGATTAGTTGCCATAATCTTTCTTTCATTGAGCAACTTTCTCATGCTTACTCTCGCCTCTTTATGCTGCTCATAGTAAATCTGAATTTGTAACTATTCATTCCCAATAGTCTTGTCCAGTCTGTACTTTTCCATTGTATTGATCTTTTCTCTTAAGTCTTTAAGCTTTTTAAGAAAGAGACTTAGCTCTGATACCAATTGTTGGATTTATTGGAATGATGTGCTAAGAGGGGAGGGGTGAATCAGTACCTCTAAAAAAATTTATGTGGTTGGTCCATTAACCTTTGTGTCATCAGATTTGTATATTCCTATCTATCTGTTTATCTTTCTTTATGTATGTGAAATCATAATATAAGTTCTTTGCATGTGTAAACATTCAAGAAACATACATGAAAGTAAATAACACATAACACAAGATATGATATCGCAAAAAACTCCTGTTAGGAAGTAAAAATTGTGGTGGGGATGTCTACCCACAAAACTTCACTATCTGTAGATAAGAAGGGAGCCAGTTAAGGCTTACAATTTGATCACTTCTGATGATCTACCCTATTAGGAGTATTAGAGTGGAGACCTATTAGGATCTACTTTGTTTGAAGCTTTAGAAACACTGTTAAGTGTGCACTCTGTTAAGAGATTTATCAAAGAACTGTTAAGTCCACCTTCTACAAAATGATTCATGTTGTGATGCACTTGTTAGAATGCAACTACAATATAAATGTTGATATGATAGTATATGAAATCTATAATTGCTGATAACAGATCATGTAAAGCTTACAAGGTATATGTAATCACCTTGAGTGATTTGAGTAATACCTTGTCACTACTCGTCGGTAGCCTTGTATGTGTTCTTGATAACTGATATAATCTATTTCTGAACTTTGCATGAATTCTCTTCTTCTTAGATGCTCTCCATGGCTACAATCATTTATCCAAGTTACTTCATGTCCCTTATTAAAAATGATTGAACATCTATTTATACTAGTTTCTTGGTCTATTCTTGATTCACGCTTTTCAAATTAACTCTAGATCCAAGGTTTACAACTTGACCTTGATCTTTAGTTAGTTATGTTTTAGATCTATTAGTATGCTTTAAAACATTTACAATATGGTTGCTTGACCCTCAAGTAAATTTTTAAAACAATAAAAACTCTAAAAATAGAATTACAATGTTTTATCTGACGTGTAAAGTCATATCCACTTTTTTGTGGGTTCTGTAACTGACTGTCGATTCTGATGGTCGGGCTGCTCTTTCAGTCTGTCAGTTTTCTTTCATTCTTTTCTCTCTCAATTTTATGCTCTGTCGGTGTCCCTTAATTGAACTGTTCATCGGGTATGCCTTTTTTTCTCTGTCGGCAATGTTCTCAAAACTGTACTGTCAGTTTTTTCCTTTATGCATTTTTGTCAGTTTAACACTTGTCAGTGTTCATTGGGAAATTCTATACTTAGCATTTTCATGATAGACATTTTCATCTCATCAAGTATGTTTGTTGTCCGTTAGTTATGCCTATACCAATGACCTTTATCATGTTTTTCACTTTAAGTATACTAATGGAAAAACTTAATGTCATCAGTGATGTGAAGGAACAAGAGCTTAAAAATTTGTTTTGATGGTGGCCTATTTATGATGAATCACAAATAAATTTCAATGGGAACCAGGCTTTGTGTTTTGTTATATTTTCTACACCTTGTTTTGCAATGCAAGCTAGAGATGCCTTGCAGGTGAATTGATGGATAGAAATATTTGTATAATCACACAACTATTTTCATGATTTGTATTTTGGAGTGAATTCATTTTGGTTGGTATGGTATCATCAATCTAACCAATGAATATTATGTTCCCCAGAATTTGGTGTTTGATGCTAAAATAACTCTATATTTTGTGTAGAAATGACTAAGAAAAAACTGTTTGTGAAAAGAGGAAAACCTCAAGAATCTTTTCCTGATATTCTTTCCAAATTTTATGAATCTGGATTCTCTTAAATATTATTTTCAAAGGTTGATGAACTTAAAAATCTCTATTATCACAAAAATGTGTGGGCATTTAGTTCAAAAACACTCACAACATTTTAGGTTAGAAGATCATATCAACTGATTAAATCATTAAACTAATAAAAGCAATATCCTTTATTTCATTGAAAAACATAAACATGATGTTATATGAGTGAGCTAGGAAAGCCAACGAGCTAAAATGACTCTTTTCTTAAGATCAAACTAATCATACTTGAAGCCTTTGTTATTGCATCTAGTGTGATATTTGATGGTTTAGAAAGGAGCAGAGTTAAAATTCACCTTTTGGATCCATTTGTTAACACTTTATTTTTAAGCTAGTTTGTTCTGTCAATTTATGGGTAAAAACATGGTTGACAAAATAATGTTAATTGGTCAATGATTGTGTACTATGCACTTTTGTAAGAAATTTTCATATGAATTTGGATCTCAACTTTCAAATGCACTACAGTTAGAGTTTCAAATAGTTCTTTCCCTTTCCCTCCACATCTCCCTACTTTCCTTGTGGGTGATTTATAGATGATGTAAAGTATGCAGAGAAACCAAATTCATTAAAATAGTTTTGGGGATTGTGAGTATTAGAAAATGTTTGGAAAATCCATTAACTAATCTTCTGGATGAATCACACCTCTTGAAATCAACCACAACTTAACTGGACTCCACTGATATTTGTTATAATTTCTTAATCCAATTGATATGGTATTGGAACTGCTCCCTTATTGCTGATGTAGATTGTTGCATTGCAACATCGTCTATGGGAAAATCATGAAGTCTTAGGTTAATATGATTTTCCCAGTGCTGTGTCTTCTCATTCATAATGGGGTCATGACATTTGGGAATATATAACATAACCAATTATTGGATTCTCTATGACCAGTGGAAAATATATTGTATTTTGTTTTGGATGACTATATTTTTTAAATTGCATCTTACATCCAATTTTAATTAATCTTGATGAGGAGGATACTTTAGATGATCATATTGATCTTAGTGACGAATATGAGACCATTGATCTTGACACTAATTTACCTCATATGCTTTCAACTCAATTGACAATTACACCTAGTATCAAGCAACGCAATTCTCAAGAGGATCCTTGTTTGGAACTGGCTATTATCCCTACTATATTGGATATAGTACCTCTTGTGAGTTTCCCACCTTACATGAATGATATAAACCAAGATGCGGAGAGTAGGAAATGTTCCTGATTAGCTTATCCTTCATGTTATCCATTTTTGTGTTTGCATGTTGTACTATGCTTCTCCCATAATGTATTTGCTAATTGTGTGTTAGACTCTTTTATACGACCCTTGTTACTTTGTTGGTGCAAGGTGATAAAGGAATCAAACCTATTGTATAATTTCTCTATATGTATCTCTATTCTTCTATATGTTGTTTTCATGTTATTTTGTACTTGTGCTATTATTCATAAATGGTTTCCTTGTGTAGTCCACTTGGATTTGTGACATGGTAGCACTGATTCTTTTTTGTCTCCATGTTGTGGTCTGAAAAGATGCTTCTTTGTAACTCTTGAGTTTTTTTTCCTCCATTGTGATTGTAGTTCTACTTTCTTTGGGGAATGATGTCAATTAATTTTCAATAATATCATATCTATACATACATGTTATCTTATGATCATACTGACCCCACAATAAGTAGATCCCTTCTGTGTTCTTTGTATGTTTATGTGATATTTCTCTTGAGTTGTCTTCATTTGGGGGCATCTCGTAGTGGAAACATAATCAGTAGATTTGTTTATGTTTTCATCAAAGCCATTGCTCATGTTAAAGTGTTAGCAATGACTTTAACGTGGGGAAATACTCTCTACTCACTTTTTGCACACACGCACATTCAAAATATTTTCAAGACTTAAATTTTTTTCCCTTTATTGATTAAAGACTGATCCTTAAAGCATGGACATTTTACTTTTTAGGATCTCTTGATCCCTCCTGTTTAAATTTACATAGATCTCTTGATCCCTCCAGTTTCAATTACAATGTTTTTATCCCTTAAGGTCAGAAGGTGCCCTTAAGAACGGATCTCCCTGATGGGTTGACTAGTGAGTAGCCACATTCACTAGGCGGTTCAACTCCATCTTTTTACACTTTTTTCCTTGTATGGTTCACAATGGGACATAAGTTCCCATTGGGCAAGGTAACCATACCCTCTCTCTCTTTCTCCTTAATTGGTGATGTCTCTCTTATCATGATCTTAGGGTTGATAAAGACTTAAGTACCTTGGGGGCTTGAGGATTTCTTTTTCCCTTTTTTGATTCCAATAAGATTATCTATTCTTTATGATCTCCTTTACCAAGAGTTTGTATTGAGTCCATACTCTTGATAAAGTGGGTGCTAAATGTATAGTCAGAAAATAAAAGGACTTCCATGGTAGATTGGTTTAGCCTTCTGAGTAAGTGGTTTTGGGTCATGTCAAGCACCTTGAATGGGTTCTTGACTTTGATCTACCTTTATCCCCTTGTTCTTCCCCATTCCCACTTTTTCCAACCTATTTCTAGCACCCCAGACTAAGAAAATGGGAATTTGACCTCAGGGTCAAGGTTGAACTCGACCTTGACCTAGGTCACAATCAACCTTTTCCAGGCCCGGGGTTCAATTTTTAGAATCTCAGGATTTTCGCATGTCAGCCTTTGGAAAAAGTTAATTCCCGCTTCCGGGTCGACTGTTTCAGACTTCGGGACAACAAATCCTAAATTATATTTAACATAGGTTCTCTTCTAGGGGAATGGGTCCAATTATAATTTATTTCTCCTATGTCAACCTCTCTAGAAGATTGTGCCCTAATTTCATATAAAAGGAAGATTTCTCCTCTAATTTTCTCTAGGCACTAAGACTCTCTAACCACAAGCAAGAACAATCTAAGACTTGATAATTGAAAGAGATCAAGACCTGAAGAGTGAATTCCAAAGGTGAAGAAGAAATATTTGAAGCAAGCCAAAGTAGCCATTGAAGTATTCATCCATTCTCAAGCACTTCTCAAGCATCCATTTTCATCAAGGAGATCCATTGGTGGACATTGAAGGATTCAAGCTCCATGGAGCCCTCTTGTTGAAGATTTCCCCAACCACATTCCTCCAAGCCTCTTCCAATTCAAAAACCCATTCAATATTGGTGTTGAAGATCTATAATAAATTGATTGAAGACATCCTAGATTCTCTATTGTACATTCTACATCCATTTGGTGCATCCATACTTGTGGATTCAAGGATTCAAATCCTCCACGAGGAATTTTACATGAGCAAGGTGAATTGTTTCATTTACTTTTTTTTATTTCTGCAATTTCAATTATATATTTGAGGTTAAATCTAAAACCCAGGTTTGACCAAGGAAAACCCCTCCCCCCAACAAACAAACCATTTTTCTTGTAGGTACAAGTTTGAAACAACAAATTTGGATAGAGATTTGGATACCCTTTTCGGAAAAATTTTGGGATCCAAAAATAGAATTTTAGTCTGAAACTTTTTAGGTTGATTCCACCCTAGGGTGCAATCAAAAATTCTGGCCAATGGTGACATTGACTTGAGGGTACAAATTGGAACTATCTCAGAATAGAAAAATATTTCTGGGTTTTGTTCATCTCTGTGTTGCTATTCTAGATCTAGTCTCATATTTTTGAGAAACTCAACACAGGCTTCAGAAAATAGCATGCTTCAGATCTATGATATTTCAAGGTTAGTGCATTTCTCATATTCAAGTAAATTAAGGTTATCAATCTATCTAAATATATTTCACATTCAAATCAACAAATCAAACCGAGTACTTAAGATCTTCCTTCCTTATTCTTGTTTCCAAATGATTGATTCATTTATGCATTGATCCTTCATTTTGGGTTAATCAACTTGGATCTTTCATTTGCATATCTAAGGATAAAAGGAGAACATATTATTTACCCCCATAACATATTCAACTGTAAGGTATTTTATGTTAAATTAACCACTATAATAATAGATAAACCAATATTTTCTTACCTTACATTTTGGTGAACCTGCGATAGACAACTCTTTCTTTTTGGTGTTAGATTTATATCTTTTATGTTAGATATTGCATGCATGTTAGATTAGATTTATTTTATGTTCTTGCATTTCTGTTTCAAAAATTAAAATCAAACTCTTTGTTTTCTAAATTAGTTCATTTGCATTGCATTGGTGTATGAGCTTTACCACTTCTAGTCCTACTTATAGTATCCTGGTTAGAAGAAGTCGTAGACTCATGGGTTCCTTTGATCCAGAATCTTCCTCTCCTTTCTGTAGGATCCCGGATGACAACTTGAATACTCATGATTCCAATCCTTCTATGGAGTATAGCTCTTCTCACTCATCTCATGATGAGGAAGATGCTTTAAGAATTCCTCCTGAACAAGTGAAAAAAATTTCAACCGAACTTGATAAAATGGGAAATTGGCTTATTCAAGAAAACCATAATCAAGATTCCATCCAAGCTATAGAGGCTCTTAAGAAATTCCTTTGTGATAGTGATCAAGGTGTTGATTTCTTGCGTGGTATCACTCATCTTATGCATTCAAATGTTAAACCTTTAGTTCAAGAGGCTCAAGATTTAGAATTTACTCCTCCTATCATTAGTGAGGGACCTTCTTCTATTCCTTTACCTAGAAATCCTACTTATACTCCTCCTTTGATGACTACATCTCTCCCAATTTCATCTATTCCTGTGGGTGTTCCACTGGTATCTCTACCTACCTCACAACCTTCATACCATAGTGTACCTTTTACTTATACTAATCCCCTTCCAACAATGGTTCCAAATGTTCCACCGATTGTGTCTTCTATTCTTGTAGCTTCCTACACTTTTCCTAGTGTTCCTAATGTTTCTATGCCACCTATGTCTTCTAATGATTCCACAATTATTAGTTTGGTTCAGACTGTGTCATCTTTACAACAAGAACTTGCATCCTTAACTCAATCCAAGTTTAGCATTCCTACATGTGACATGGGTAGTCCCTTATCTTTAGAAATTATTCATGCTACTGTTCCTCAACAAGCCGACATGCCTCGTCTAGAGAGTTACAATGGTAAAGGCGATACTGTTACTCATGTTAAATCATTTCAAATCCTTTGTAGTGACTATGCTCATGACCATAGGATTTTAGCTAAACTATTTTCTAGAACCTTTCGTGATAAGGATTTGCAATGGTATTGTTCTTTACCTCCTTATTCCATTGATTCTTTTCCTAAACTTGCTAATACCTTCATCCAACAATTTCAAAATAACATTGGTCCACAAGTTTCCTTAACTGATTTAATGCATTGTAAACAAAACATTAAGGAAAAATTGACTGATTTCATTGGTAGATTTAAGCATTTGTATGCTCAGATTTCTTATCTTGTTCCTAATATTGATATTCAACACATGTTTATTTCAAATTTACAAAAGGATATTAGAGATAAAATTCTGCTTACTGAATTTACCTCTTTTCAACAAATTTGTGCAGCACTTCATCATTATCAATTACAAGTGAGTCAATTCGAGAGCAACACTCCAATGGCTCATGTTCCAGTTGATAAGAGTGACAATGCTCCTAATCCTAATAAATTTAAGAAACCTAATAACTACATCAAGATTAATAAACGGATGAATGTGGTTGCTGATCAAGTTCTTGTTGCATCTCACAATGCCACTTCTCCATCCACTGCCTTCAGTATGAATCGTACGTTTAATCCTCTCTCTAAATCTTTACATTCCATTATGAGTAGGTTGTTAAGTGCTAATATGATTACCTTTCCTCCTATTCGACCTCTCCTTCGTACTACCATAGCTTCGAAATCCTTTGATTCTAAAGATTTTTTTCAATACCATCGCCAGAATGGCCATGATACTAAAATATTTTATTCTTTAAAGCATAAGGTTCAAGAATTAATTGATTCTAATGCTTTATATGTTGATAATTTTGATGGTAATGGGAAAAAATATATCTCTCCTCCTAATCAAAACCTTCAAATCTACAAGAATCCTCTACCTACACATGATACTAATACCATTTCTCAACCATCTTCTGTGGATATAATTTACAATTCAAAGATGGATGATCTTAATCACATTGTTAATCATGTGGAGAGCATTGTTGCATCTCAACCTATTGTTTAGGATCCTTCACCTCCACCTCAACTTCAAGTTCCATCTAAACCTCAGAAACAAATTAAGGATAAATGACCTCAGGAACTTTCAATTACCTTTGATGACTCTGAGATTATTAAGGCTCCCGATGCTCCCCTTTATATTTATGCTATGATTTCTAAGATACCTACATGTGGTTGTCTTGTTGATCCCACCTCTTTAATAAATTTTATTACCGAGGAAAATATTTTTATGAAAAACCTACAGCGTGACTGTTATGATCCATCGGATGCATGGATCAAAACTTGTAATGGTTTTCTCTATCCTGCACTTGGTTCTATTAACTTTCCCATTGAACTCTATGGAAAGGTTGTAGATACTACCTTCATTATTGTTCCTACATCTGATCAATTTCAAGTCAAATTTGGTTTGCCTTGGATAACTGCTATGCATGCTATTGCTTCTCCTATTCATAAATGTCTTAATTTCATTCATAATGAAGAAGTGAAAACAATTAATCATAGTCTATATCAACCTTCTAGGCCTAGAGATTGTGCTACTCTTGATTTCTTTTGGCCCTCATTACCTAATTCATGTCCTCTTTTCCCTGACAACCTTTTTCATTCATATCAAACCTATAAACATCGCAAGATTATCGAATTAAGCATGCCTCAGATAGATCTTAACCGTGGTCTTTTTCCCACTCCTTCTATACTTCCTTTATCCATTACTGCTAACTCTATTACTCAACCTCCCAGTGTTTCTTCTCAGCCTACTGTGAATCATACCAATCCTCTTACAGAACCTGTGAAGGAATCAATGGTTATTCCTCCTAGTTCTCCACATGTGTCAAACAAAGAAAAATGTAACAAATCTGCTAACAAACATCGTAAGAAGCGTAGAGCTAATGCTAGGGCCCATGCTTCTCTTCTTCAAAATTATTTACCTTCTTTTGATCAACCTATGCCTGATGTGTTTGAAGAAGTTAATATTCACAATGATGTTAATATGAATGAGTATGATGATCCTATTCACATCTTAGATCCCATTTTAATTAATCTTGATGAGGAGGATACTTTAGATGATCCTATTGATCTTAGTGATGAATATGGGACCATTGATCTTGACACTAATTTACCTCATATGCTTTGAACTCAATTGACAATTACACCTAGTATCAAGCAACACAATTCTCAAGAGAATCCTTGTTTGGAACTGGCTATTATTCCTACTGTATTGGATATAGTCCCTCTTGCAAGTTTCCCACCTTCCCTAAACAATAAAAACTGAGATGGGGAGATTAGGTGATGTGCCTGATTGGCTTATCCTTCATGGTATCCATTTTTGTGTTTCTACATTGTACTGTGCTTCTCCTGTAATGTATTTGCTAAATGTTTGTTAGACTCGTTTATACGACCCTTGTTACTTTTTTGGTGCAAGGTGATAAAGGAATTAAACCTGTTGTATAATTCCTCTATATGTATCTCTATTCTTCTATATGTTTTTTCACATTATGGTATACTTGTGCTATTGTTCGTAAATGTTTTCCTTGTGTAGTCCACTTGGATCTATGACATGGTAGCACTGAATCTTTTTGGTCTCCTTGTTGTTGTCTAAAAAGACGCTTCTTTGTAACTCTTGAGTTTTCTTTCCTCCATTGTAATTGTAGTTCTACTTTCTTTGGGGAATGATGTCAATTCATTTGCAATAATATCATATCTATACATACATGTTATCATATGATCATACTGACCCCACAGTAGGTGGATCCCTTCTATGTTCTTTGTATGTTTATGTGATATTTCCCTTGAGTTGTCTTCATTTGGGGGCATCTCATAGTGGAAACATAATCAGTAGAGTTGTTTATGTTTATGTCAAAGCCATTGCTCCTGTTAAAGTATTAGCAATAACTTTAATGTGGGGGCATACGCTCTACTCACTTTTTCCACACACACACATTCAAAATATTTTCAAGACTTAAAATTCTTTCCCTTTATGGATTAAAGACTAATCCTTAAAGCATGGACATTTTACTTTTTAGGATCTCTTGATCCCTCTAGTTTAAATTTACATAGATCTCTTGATCCCTCCAGTTTCAATTACAATGTTTTGATCCCTTAAGGTTGGAAGGTGCCCTTAAGAATGGATCTCCCTGATGGGTTAACTAGTGAGTAGCCACATTCACTAGGCGGTTCAACTCCATCTTTTACACTTTTTTCCTTGTATGGTTCACAATGGGACATAAGTTCTCATTGGGAAAGGTAACCATACCCTCTCTCTCTTTCTCCTTAATTGGTGATGTCTCTCTTATCATTATCTTAGGGTTGATAAAGACTTAAGTACCTTGGGGGCTTGAGGATTTATTTTTCCGTTTTTTTATTCCAATAAGATTATCTATTCTTTATGATCTCCTTTACCAAGAGTTTGTATTGAGTCCATACTCTTGCTAAAGTGGGGGCTAAATTTATAGTCAAAAAATAGAAGCACTTCTATGGTAGACTAGTTTGGCCTTCCGATTAAATGGTTTGGGTCATATCAAGCACTTTGAATGGGTTCCCGACTTTGATCTAGCTTTATCCCCCTGTTCTGCCCCATTCCCACTTTTTCCAACCTATTTTTGGCACCCCAGACTGAGAAATTGGGACTTTGACCTCAGGGTCAAGGTCAACCTTTTTGGGTCAAGGTCAACCTTGACCTTGACCTAGTTCAAGGTCAACCTCGACCTTGACCTAGGTCACAATTAACCTTTTCCAGGCCCAGGGTTCAAATTTTAGAATCTCAGGATTTTCGGATGTCGGTCTTTGGAAGAAAAATAATTCCTGCTTCCGATTCGGCTGTTTCAGACTTCGGGACAACAAATCCTAAATTATATTTAACATAGGTCCTCTTCTAGGGGTATGGGTCCAATTATAATTTAATTATCCTATGTCAGCCTCTCTAGAAAATTGTGCCCTAATTCCATATAAAAGGAAGCTTTCTCCTCTCATTTTCTCTAAGCACTAAGACTCTCTAACCACAATCAAGAACAATCTAAGACTTGATAATTGCAATAGCTCAATACTTAAAAAGTCAATTCCAAAGGTTAAGAAGAAATATTTGAAGCAAGCCAAAGTAGCCATTGAAGTATTCATTCATTCTCAAGCACTTCTCAAGCATTCATTTTCATCAAGGAGATCCATTGGTGGTCATTGAAGGATTCAAGCTCCATGGAGCCCTCTTGTTGAAGATTTCTCCATCCACATTCCTCCAAGCCTCTTCCAATTCAAAAACTCATTCAATATTGGCATTTAAGATCTACAAGAAATTGATTGAAGACATCCTACATTCTCTATTCTACATTCTACATCCATTTGGTGCATCCATACTTGTGGATTCAAGGATTCGAATCCTCCACAAGGACTTTTACATGAGCAAGGTGAATTGTTTCATTTACTTTGTTTATTTCTAGAATTTCAATTATATATTTGAGGTTAATTCAAAAACTGGGGTTTGACCAAGGCAAACCCCTCCCCCCAACAAACAAACCATTTTTCTTGTAGGTACAGGTTCAGAATAGTAGATTGGCACAGAGATTTGGATACCCTTTTTGGAAAACTTCTGGGATCCGAAAACAAAATTTCAGTCTGAGACTTTTTAGGTTGATTCTACCCTAGGGAACAATCATAAATTCTAGCCAATGGTGACTTTGACTTGAGTGTACATATCGGAACTGTCTCAGAATAGAAAAAGATTTCTAGGGTTTGTTTGTCTCTGCGTTTCTATTCCAGATTTGGTCTCAGATTTTCTAGAAACTCAACACAGGCTTCAAAAAACAACATTCTATAGATCTGTAATATTTCAAGGTTAGTGCATTTATCATATTCATTCTAATTAAGGTTATCAATCTATCTAAATCTATTTCACATTCAAATCAACAAATCAAATCGGGTACTTAAGATCTTCCTTCCTTATTCTTGTTTCCAAATGATTGATTCATTTAAGCATTGATCCTTCCTTTTGGGTTAATCAACTTGGATCTTTCATTTGCATATCTAAGGATAGAAGGAGAGCATCTTATTTACCCCCATAACATATTTAAATGCAAGGTATTTTATGTTAAATGAACCACTATTATAATAGATAAACCAACATTTTCTTACCTTATAGATAATATACTCCTTACTTCTTATTTGTAGTCTTAAGTTTAATGAGGTTTTCTTCTTTAAGTAGGAAATTAACCTCATAACCAATATCTCAATTCAGTACCTTTGCAAATCTGAACAATATTATGTCTAACAAACTGAATTCAATAGACCTACATGGGCAAACATTTTCAAAATGTTGTCAAAATGTGTCATATGGTAAATTTATTGAATGTAACCCTATCGAAGGTTTATTTTTTCTTATTTAGGCACGTTTTAAGTATTATAGGTCATTTGAGGTGTTTTTACAAAGCCTTAGAGTCAATATGTAAAATGAACAAAAAAATTTCATGTTGTCATTACAAAAAATGTAAAATTGTCATGATGCACACAATGTTGCTCCTGATGGTCAGCTAATTAAAGATGTAGTTATGGTCGGTTGAAAGACAGAGGAGGATAAAAATTCCTTGAATGAGTAATTTGTAAGAGATAAATGGTGTATGTATGGGAGAATGTATGGAGGTTTGGAAGAACATTAATAAAAATAAGTTTATCTCTATTTTTTTCATGCTTCTGTGACAAATCAGTAGTTTGTACGTTTAGATAATGTGTCATTTAGGTCTATAAACAATGGAAAATGTTGGAAAATTTTGTAATAATTCATTAAAATCATGTCTCATTAGTTTTCATTTTATATTCTGAAAGTTATGGTGATTTTTCTACAAACAGCCTAGAACCCTACCAAGGGTTAACCATTTTGGTAAAACGCTTGTATCTTTTGTTTTAACTGTTGGATCTAGCTAAAAATTAGAGTAAAACTCATTAACTATATAATATACAAGCCGAACGGAGAGATTGGATTCATTATTTTTTTTTTTAAAGTTATTAATGACTCTTTTCCGTATTTTATAATGAAAATTAGGCTGTCAATGAAAGGAAGTAATGCAAGTTCATGTTTTGTTGAGTATTGAATCATGATCTGTTAAGGTAGAATGGAGTGGGGATGTTTTCAAAGAGTCTTTTAATCTCTTCCTATAGTTATTTTGTAAAAAAATGAATTTGGAGTCCCTTTATTTCCACTTCTCTGTTAATAACAAACATGACAGTCACAGTTAGATAGTATAAGCATTTTAAATGGTATTCTTTATAATGAATGGAGTTGAAGTTCCTTGTAATTTCTTCGAGAAGGAATTAATGAATTTCTTTTAACTATGTTTGGGTGGCTTGAATTCATTACAAGTGTTAAATGCCAAGAATATTGGTGTAGTGGTAAGGGTGGTGGACTTATAAACATCAAAGAATGGTTACAAACTTGAATGGTTAATTATTGTTCCCAAGCCTTAAATGCTTCAAATGGACTCAAATGTATCTAGGATTCTCCCAACGACCCAATTGTAATATATTCAATGTATTTAGAATGTATTTGAATGGATTCAAGTGGTTTTAAAGTTCTTTGTAACACCCAAGGTGCTCAACTCTCCAAACTGTCCCAGAGGCCTAATTTCCCTATTTGTAGCCCTGCAGCAAGCTTTCAAAAATCATAACTTTGAAAATTTCTAAAGGATTTACCAAATAGATTGGTGTTTTAGATACCTTTTTTCCCACTCTTTAACATACCCAAATAATTCTATAGACTCCTTTGGACCTTATACTACTGTCTATTGGTGCTCAAACCAATAGATTGGATTTCCTATGGATTTTTCCTATCCAATGATGATAAACCCAAGTGATTTACCAACAAACAAGGTTTCAACATGATCTAAGTTTCAACCTTCTGCAATTTTGGCTCTGCAGAACCAAGGCTAGTAGGCCTATACCCTAGACTTATCTCCCAAATCCTTAGGTCTTTTTAGAGAAAATAATATGTGTTCCAAACTCCTTTCTCTCAAAGTATGGAAAAGTACTATTGAGATCCTAAAACTAAGAGTAATGTATTATTAAAGTGTTCAAATGTAATGTTGCAAGAATTTAAAGAATGTTCTATGGATTCAAGATATGAACTGAATAGAGCAGATGTATATAGTATCTCAAAACTTTAAACAATGAAACTATGACTATAATCCAATAAACAAGAAAGACCACTACCTTAATCAACTATGGGCAATAGAGTTAATATCATTCCAATCCTATGTTCAACCTCAGAGACAGTTTTGCAAGAAAACTTATCACTTCAAAGGTGTTATGAAATGTACATGCAACCTAGAACAAATTCAAAGAATTTCAAAAGGATAATACTTCTCAGATGACAGACCAATTGACTGAGGCCTCAATCAACAGAATTTAACCATCCAAAATGAGAACACCAATTGAAATATAGACTATGAATCAAATCAGGAGGCATGCACATAAAACTATCACTTTGAAGAATTTCTATTTGTTTATTCGAGGGACTAATTGTAAAATGATTAATGAAACAATTGCATATATGAAGAAAAAGGACTTATCTTTATTGATTATGGAAAAATAGTACAATAGAGTTCACGTTTGCAGTCATTGATCCATCTATCCCTTTTGACTATAGTAATAGTATGTCTTATTATTCTTCTCTATTTTGATCTTGGTATCCTTATAAGTATGAAACCCAAAGGATGCAGACAAGATTTAGATCAACATGACATTTCCTAACAAATACCTAACCTAAGATCAATAACTGAATATTTAATGATTACAATAATATAATGTTTGGTTATCATTGTTTGATAACTAACGACAATGATTTGATAAAATCTTCAAAACATGTCTAAGTCGATGTCTTAAATAATGTATCTACATCATGATGGTAATCTAACCATATCTCTATCCATAGTCTATCTCATAATATTTGCATTGCACCAGATATCAGTTTTGATATATCAAATTGTATCATCTTAAAATGGAAGAAATTCCATGTTAAGAATGTTTAGCCCTCCTTAGGGGGTGTTTCTAACCACCATCATATTGTCCCCTCATTTTTGCATCCTCTCCTACTTCTGTGTCTATTTAGGACCCTGATTGGGCCTCTCCGGGCAGCATTCCTCCCATCTAACACATTTTCCAAGGGTCTTGACTTCCTGGGTCAAGGTCAACCTTGACCTTGACCAAGACCAAGGTTAAGGATGACCTTGACCTTGACCTAGGTCCACCTTTCAAATCTGGGAGTCTCTTGGCTGTCGGAGGTCAAGAAAATTCAATTTCCCGCTTTCGGGTTGGTTGTTTTGGGTTCCGAAGCGACAATTCTTAAATTATATTTAATATAGGTCATCTTCAAGGGGTATGGATCTAAGTGGAATCTAATTCTCCTATGTAGGCCTTTCTAAAAGATTTTTCCCTATATTCATATATAAGGAGGTCTTCTCCTCTCATTTTCTCTAACTATCAACTAAGTGATATTAAGGACGAAGGATAAAAATTAAGTCTCTCCAAGCAAGAAGTCATCAAGAAAAAATTTCATGCATCCATTGTTCTACATATTTTCAAGCTTTCAAAGTGTTCAAGTCTTCCTCTCAAGTATTAAACTTCTCCATTTAAGATCAAGGATTCAAGCTTTCAAGCCTTTGAAGGGATTTGGTTCAAGCATTCAAGATTCATCATTGAAGCCCTAGATCTATCCATCATGTTGGTGTGATATTCCTTCAATATCCTTTGTGCATCCTCAAGACTCATTCATTATATCTTCAAGGTGGATTCCAAGAATACAATCATGGAGGTTTGTGGTTTCTAATATTGAGTGCAATCTTTCATATTTACATACTTGTTTACATTAGAAATACAATTGCATATCTATTGATTATTATAGCTTCATTATTAGATTTACTTCTACTACTTGCTAGCAATCTTTATTTCAATTATTGATTTCAAGGTTAATTCCTAAATCGGGGTTTGACTAAGGAAAACCCCTCCCCCCAACAAACAAATCCTTTTTTCTTGTAGATACAAGTTCAGAATGATATATCAGAGTGCAGATTTTGTTACCCTTTTTGGAAAAATTTCAGGATCCGAAAATAGATTTCCTGTCGGAGAATTTTTAGGTCAATTCTACCCTAGGTCGGAATCAAAAATTTTGGGTCAATGGTGACATTGAATTGAGGGTCAAAATTGGAACTATGTTATAACATAAAAATATTTTAGGGTTTTGTTCGTCTCTGTATTTTTTCTCCAGATCTGGTCTCAGATTTTCCAGAAACTGAGTGTAGACCCCCAAAAACAACATTCTTCAGATTTGCAACATTTCAAGGTTATTAATTTCCTCCTATTCATTTCAATCAAATTTCTTAATCTATCTAAACCCATCACACACTCTCTTCTATAAAATGGGAGTTAGGGTTTGTTTCTCGTTATCCCTATCCTTAATAGGTAGATTCATTTATGCATTGATCCTTTCTTTAGGGTTAATCAATTTGGATCTTCCCTTTATGACATTTGGGATTAAGAGGACAATCTTACCTTCTTCACATGTATTCATAACACACCCCATTTCCTATCTTACATTTTAAGTAACAGCTTCATCCCTATTTCATATGTTACATTTTAGTGAACCTGCAATAGACAACTCTTTCTTTTTTGGTGTTAGATGCTTTGCCTCTTTTTCTTAGAGACTAGATATTGCATGCATACTAAATTAGTTTTCTTTTATGCTCTTGCATTTTAAAATAAAAAAAATCTACATACTCATAAAAACATTTCATTCACTATGAAGATCTTTAAGATGATTTGGGGTATGGTTACTTTTCTCATTATTATTCTTTACCCATCTCTTTATAGTACTTATGATATTTATGAGAGTATCATCCATTTCATCATGTTTTTTAATCTTCATGTTTCACTTGCTTATGCTATTTTGAGATTAACTAATACTATTCTTCCTACTTTCAAAACCTTCATCAAGGATTTGTGTAGTGGACTTATTGCTCTTTTGGATTATGTGAAGAATTGGGTAGATGATACCCCATTTACTAATCTTCCTAATCCTAATCCTATCATGCCTAATCCAATTCCAAATATTCATATTTCTATTTCTCCATCTTCTATCCCTAGTTCTTCCCACACTTATGATGGGGCTCAAGTTAGGATTCATGATGTCGATGTTCAAGAATTCTTCCATTTACCTTCCCTTCTTATCCGATCCATGATGATATTAAAGTGAAAAGTAAAGAAACCTCTTCTCAACCTATCATTCCATCATACACAACATTTTCCCATGAACACCATAATCAATCACTTCCTATAGAAGCTTTGCAAGATATGTACACTACCGGATATACTATGGTAGATAAACAAGAATATAAGGGTTTAGGGATTGGTGTTAATGAACATGGCATTAAAAACCCAATTCATTCATCCCCTAAAAAAGATATGCATGGTATAGGCTTCCCGCCTTCTCAATTCAAGGTGGTTGATCTTAACTATCATCCTCCTCTTCACATTCTTCTTCCAACACCTTCCTTAGATCACCTTGATACTCCTCAAGATGGGGCTAAGAAAGTATATGTCCAGCTAATGTATTCTAAGAAAGAAATCTTTAAACCTATTCTGAAAAATGATCTCTCTAAATACAAATGTCCTTTTCATTATAGTAATACACATTTACTTGTTGATTGTGTGCATTTAAACTATATGTTAGAGAAAGAGTTGCTTAAGGAATTATATCTCATTCCCAAGCAGTATTACAATTTCTTCATAATTTTGATATAGGGCATTCCCCTCATTCTTCTATAAATTAGATCATTTTTCTCCTCATCTCTTAACTGGGGGGAAAGAGGTATTTCCTTCCAATCCTCTAGGATCCATTATGCTCTTAGCATGTATTTTGGTTTTGAGTTTAATCGGTTATTCTTTCTACATTTTATCCTTATAATTTTCTATTATGGTATATATTTCCTTCACTCATAATCATTTATGATATCTTTCCTAGGACATTTATTTTGCAAAGATATCTCTTTGCTACAACATCTCTTGATATAATTTGATATATCCATTGGTTTCATCCCTGGGGGGAAAGGTATTTATTTTCTTCCTCTATCTAAGGATATACTTTCCTTAGCTTAGTGGCATTTTTTTATCATACAACATTATTTCCTTATAAAGATTTATGCTTTTGGCTATGGATACCCTCTTATATGAGAGGTGATTGTCCTAGGTCATCACCTCTTCTTTATTTTGAAAATTATGTTCTTTATAAACTCTTGCCTTTGCTTTGGGTTAGATTTTTATTCCTTCATTCCAAGATTCCTCTTTCTCTTTATTGCATGGGGCTTGATGATTGAATCTTTGGTCCCTCTTTTATTTAGAAGATGATATTTTATCCTAAGCACTCCTTTATGGTGGGGGTCTTGATGATAAGATATCTTCCTCTTTGAGGATCCTTTTTCCATATGTGAGATCCATTTTGTGTGATGAAAATGTGTCACACTTCTATGGGTCATTCCATCCAAGGTTGTTCAAGAATGAAGCCTCAAATATCGACTGATAGCTCTCTAGTCATGGAGTGTAAAGGTTTGTAATGGAGGCCCTCGAATTGACCTAGTTGTGCCTATGAAAGTACACCATGAAATGAGAGATTCAATGCATGAAAATGAAATCTATTCTATATGATAACAATGCAAGAAAAGAAATTAATCTAAATGATAACAATGCAAGATTA
>MU225228.1:930507-951966 GCA_018584345.1 Thuja plicata
AAATGAGAGATTCAATGCATGAAAATGAAATCTATTCTATATGATAACAATGCAAGAAAAGAAATTAATCTAAATGATAACAATGCAAGATTAATCTATGAAAGGAAATATGCAAGCTTAATCTATGAAATAAAATATGAATTTAACCTAATATGAATTTAATCTACATGCATAGCCATGGATGCAAGAAGAAGAAGATAAGAAGATAGAGAAGTTGCAATATCCAAGCTTGAGTGCTCAAATTCTCCTCCAAAATTGCTCTCCAAACCTGCAGCATAACAATACATAAAAATTCTATATGAAAATGAGAAGGAGAGGTTTCCTTTTAAAGAGAAATGGATGGTACAGATTAAGAGGCAAAAAACAAAGGCTATGATTAAGAGGCAAAAAGCCCACCACTTAGGAAGATGTGTAGAAAAAGAACTTTTATTTAATTTTTTATTTAATTTATTTCATTTTTCATCAAATAAAGTATTTTAACTGGGGATTTTTATTTATTTAATTAAAAGAGGGGTTTTCTTTATAATTAAATAAATTAGAAGAATTTTATTTAATTAAATGGGAGGAATTTAATTTAATTAAATAAGATAAATTTTATTTAATTAAAAGGGAGATGATCTCTTTTAATTAAATAGAAATGATCAAACCTTAAGAAATATTGAAATAATTGAATTAATTACAATTTGATCAAGGAAATTGATTTGAATTGAAAATGTTGCAAAGCATTAATTCAGGAATTTGATAAATTGATAAAATGATAAATGGGGCCCATAGTCTAGGCAACCATTTTAGGGTGCATACATTTGTCCCTCTTTGACTAATGTGTGATCATTCTGGGAACACATGTAGTCAAAGAATGTAGTTGAAGTGTGAGATCAATTTGGGATCACAAAACAACACAGACATAAAAACCATTGTAAATAAGTAATTGACATCAGATCAAAGATAAGCTGATTGCAAAAAAGACAAGGTCAACACCGTTGTAAATAAGTAATTGACATGTCTGAGATAAGAATCTCAAGCAAGGTTTCCCTAAGCGAAACAAATGATAGGATTCATAAATTTGAATCAAGGATTGAAGTTTGATAGGTACTGCCCCCTCATGATCCAAATCGAAATGAGATAGAGGAGAAACAGTAAATTGATAAATTTGAACTAAAGATAAGGTTCTTGATGTAAAATGAAAGATATGAAAATCACAGAACCAAGGTATATCATCAAGCATGAAATATTATGCCCCAAGGTTGAATTAGAAGAAAAGAAGTGGGGTGAAAGCGAATGGAAGATAGAAGTTTGGAAGAAGTGAAAAGAAATGGAGAGAAGAAAGAGAATTTTCCTTAAGAAAGAGAATGCCACAAAATCAATCAACTGTTTAAGATAGAAAATTTTCATTGGGACCACAAAAGAAGATAAGGAAATGAAGATCAAAATGCGATTACAGTTGATTAAAAGTCCACAAGAAAGATGAAGGAAAACCCTCACAAACTCATAATGCAGCCTAAAAATGCAAACTAACATGAATTCTAAAAATGCAAGCTACATGAAAATGCAAAGGTATACTTGCAATAGAGCAATTGTAACATAGGACTTTGTGTTCATCATTCATTAGAGAATGTTAAGGAACTTATTTTCATCATTGGGTCATTATTAATGGACATTGGAAAATCACACAATCATCACTAGTCACAAGTGCAACTATGAAGATATGAATGTGATTTATATCAAATTGGAATGTGGAAAGATTCTAACATAAGCATCAAAGACATAAAGGTCAAGATGACTGTGATGTTAGCTTACCCAATTTAATATAGCAAAACCATGCTCACATCAAGGCATAGAGGCCAGGATGACTAGCAAAACAGTTATCTAAAAATAGTCAAGCATAAAGCAGGAAGCAAATAAAAATATGCCCCATGCCCCAAGTCCTCTAGCTATGCATCCCGGAGAGACTTATGAGACAAGAACACTCAATGAAAATTAATAACAGTTAGCACACAAAGAAAAGATCATGACATAGCTCAAGCATTAAGTGTTGTGTTTAAAAATTTAAGTGTGTTAACTGATATCGAGTTCCAAGGATAAGGATCGAATGCTTGCAAGCAGGTAAGACCACATGACAAAATGGGGTAAGACCAAACCAATAAGTGTCTAAAAACACTCGATGTCAGGGGTTGTATTAAAAAATACAGTTGGGGTGGTGTTGAAAAACACCATTTGTGAGGCGTCCTAAAGACTAACGCATCCAAGAGAACAAAGCTAACATAGTTATGCCCCCTAGACAAAGACCGATTCTAGACCAAGGCAACAAGGACAAGGCATGATAGAGAAAGGCTAAGTGTCGTGGACACGCACTAAGAAACACGGGTGCAAAGGCCTCAAGTGGTGCCCATTTCCAGGTTTTCACCACTTGGATTTTATTACAATTTTTTCATTTTTTCTCTTTTTTCATTTTTTTCTTTTTTTTTCAGGACTTTTTATATTTTTTAAATTTTTGAATTTTTTCTTCCAAGGCGCCTATTTCCAGGTTTTCACCAAGGCACTTTTTCTATTTTTTTTGAATTTTTGAATTTTTTGATTTTTTTATATTTTTGGAATATATAATTTTTTTGAAGATATATCAAAGCGCCTATTGCTAGGTTTTTACTAAGATGATCATTTTTTCAGGATATTTTCTGATTTTTAGCATTTTTGACAATATATCATTTTTTTGAATTTTTTCAGGATCAATAATTATGTACAAAGGATGCCCCCAGACAGAACGGGCATCATGGATAGAAATTCTTCAGGTGCAAGACATTGATAGGATCAGGGAGTTGTTCTCCCTCTTCTGTAGATAGTAAATAAGCACCTGTTCCAAAATCTGTTGTAATAATGTAAGGTCCAAGCCAATTAGGTTCAAATATTCCCTTTTGATCTATATGCTATTGATTCTTAGGATTTTCACGTAGGACAAGATCTCCCACTTGGAATTCTCTAGGGCGAACCTTTTTGTTGAAGGATTTGGACATGCACTTTTGATAAACCCTCATATGGTCAAATGATGCTTGACATTTCTCATCTAGAATTTCTAACTCTTGAAGTCTCATGGCACGGTAGTCTTCATTTGTAACTAGACTATGGAGAGAAACTCAAAGTGACGGAATCTCAACCTCCAAAGGTAACACTGCTTCATCAAATAAAGTGATATCTCAAAATCTAGGTCCATTTTTAGAGCACACTTTATTGATGAAAAAGGAAATAACAATTGACTGATTTTGGGGTATTCTCTTTCTTAAGGTAAATTCTCTTTCTTCTCTCCATTTCTTTCCACCTCTTCCAAACTTCTATCTTCCATTCGCTTTCACCCCACTTCTTTTCTTCTAATTGATGAAAATGGTCACACATATTCATAGGTCTCTATAAAGAAGTTGATTGATTTTGGGGCATTCTGTTATTTGAGGAAATAACCTTCTATTTTGAGACTTTTGAATACTATAATGGTGGTTCAATAAGAATGGGTAATGACACACCTTGTCCAGTTGAAGGTAAAGGAACTATAATGTTGAATAACCTGATAAAATGTGAAAATGTTTATTGGGCCAAAAATGTGTGATAAAAATGTGTCACACTTTTATGGGTCATTCCATCTAAGGTTGCTCAAGAATGAGGCCTCAAATATTGACTCATAGCTCTCTAGTCATGGAGTGCAAAGGTTTGTAATGGAGGCCCTCAGATTGACCTAGTTGTGCCTATGAAAGTACACCATGAAATGAGAGATTCAATGCATGAAAATGAAATCTATTCTATATGATAACAATGCAAGAAAAGAAATTAATCTAAATGATAACAATGCAAGATTAATCTATGAAAGGAAATATGCAAGCTTAATCTATGGAATAAAATATAAATTTAATCTAATGTTAATTTAATCTACATGCATAGCCATGGATGCAAGAAGAAGAAGACGAGAAGATAGAGAAGTTGCAATATCCAAGATTGAGTGCTCAAATTCTCCTCCAAAACTGCTCTCCAAACCTGCAACATAACAATACATAAAAATTCTATATGAAAATGAGAAGGAGAGGTTTCCTTTTAAAGAGAAATGGACAGTACAGATTAAGAGGCAAAAATCAAAGGCTATGATTAAGAGACAAAAATCCCACCATTTAGGAAGATGTGTAGAAAAAGAACTTTTATTTTATTTATTTTATTTTTCATCAAATAAATTATTTTAAGTGGGGATTTTTATTTATTTAATTAAAAGAGGGGTTTTCTTTATAATTAAATAAATTAGAAGAATTTTATTTAATTAAATGAGAGGAATTTAATTTAATTAAATAAGATGAATTTTATTTAATTAAAAGGGAGATTATCTCTTTTAATTAAATAAAAATGATCAAACCTTAGGAAATATTGAAATAATTGAATTAATTAAAATTTGATCAAGGAAATTGATTTGAATTGAAAATGTTGCAAAGCATTAATTCAGGAATTTGATAAATTGATAAAATGATAAATGGGGCCCATAGTCTAGGCGACCATTTTAGGGTGCATACACATTTCACGATTATCTATGATCATAGAGGTAAGGGTCAATACTCTTTGCTAAGGATATAGTATATATTATTGTTAAGAAGGATATCCCCTTACATTGTGAAGTAGGTATCCTCTTTCTCTTCCTTATCCTGCCTAGTGGGTAGTCATGATAAGGAGGGGAGCATATATAGGGTCTCCCTTATACTATAATTGACATTAGTTTACATTTTACAACATGCTAAATCCTCGGAAGGTAATTCACATAAGTTGCTAAATACTGAAGAGAAACATTTTTATTTTTATTTTTACTTTTGCTAAATCCTCGGAAGGTAACGAGCATAATTTGCTAAATTCTGAAGAGATACGCATTTTACAATATGCTAAATCCTTAGAAGGTAACGCACATAAGTTGCTAAATCCTAAAAAGACACACATTTTATATTTCATAGTGATACAAGAATGTGGATCTATGGATATTTCAAAAGCCGTCAAAAGACACATTACAATTACAAAGCACAGTTTATAGGTGAACCTATTGGGATCTCCCTCCTTTGTGATTCATGGTAAGGTGGGCATCTTACTAGGTGAGGTAATCACTATTTCTTTTCTCTCTTTCACTTTCATGCTAGTAGGATTAGATCATGAAACTATGTTATCTATAGTGTTGCTCTTGTCTTGCTTATGTAACCATGTATGTTTTCTATGATTAATTTCTCTTTAATTTTGTATCTTTATGCATGTATGTTGAGTTATAATCCTTGGTCTGGGGGCTCATGTCCTTGACTTAGTGATGTTCTACCTCGTTGTGATCCACCAGAGTCTTTCTTCTAACTTTACCATGAGTATGTTTGATTTCCATGCTCCTGCTGAAGTAGGGGCTTAATGTATCATCTTAAAATGGAAGCACTTCCATGTTAAGAATGTTTAACCCTTCTTAAGGGGTGTTTTTGACCACCATCATATTGTCCCCTTATTTATGCATCCTCTCCTACTTCTGTGTCTATTTAGGACCCTGATTGGGCCTCTCCGGGCACCATTTTTGACTCCCTGGGTCAAGGCCGACCTTGACCTCGACCTGGGTCCCCCTTTCAAATCTGGGAGTCTATCAACTACCATAGGTCATCAAAAGTCCATTTCCCACTTTTGGGTCAGCTTTTTTGGGTTCTAAAGCGACGATTCTTAAATTATATTTAATATAGGTCCTCTTATAGGGGTATGGGTCTAAGTGGAATTTAATTTGCCTATGTAGGCCTCTCTAGAAGATTGTGCCCTAGATTCATATATAAGGAGGCCTTCTCCCCTCATTTTCTCTAACCATCAACTAAGTGATATTAAGGATGAAGGATAAAAATTAAGTCTCTCTAAGCAAGAAGTCATCAAGAAAAAAGTTCAAGCATCTATTTTTCTACATGTTTTCAAGATTTCAAAGTGTTCAAGTCTTCCTCTCAAGCATTCAAGTTCTCCATTGAAGATCAAGGATTCAAGCTTTCAAGCCTTTGAAGGGATTTGGTTCAAGCATTCAAGATTCATCATTGAATCCCTAGATCTATCCATCATGGTGGTGTGATCTTCCTTCAAGATCCTTTGTGCATTCTCAAGACTCATTCATTCTCTCTTCAAGGTGGATTCCAAGCATACAATCATGGAGGTTTATGGTTTCTAATATGATTAACTATAACTGATTGAATGTTTGAATATGTTAAGTTGATGATCATGCAAGATATTAAATCAGTTAATGTATTGTATTTTCATTGATGTCAACTTGATATAATATGTATGGTCATGGACATACTACCAAAGACTTCAAAGAACTGATGAATCAAAGGCTATGCTATTAGTAATGCATATAAGTCAAGTATTCACAGAGTGACTGCATACACCAATGGAGTCCACACCTATGGACAGAGTAAAAAAGAAAAGTCATAGTGTTACCCGACGAGCAAATGAACAGTATTATCGATGAGCAAAGTCACAGTGTTTCCCGATGAGCAAAGCATAGAGTAACCTGGCGAAAAGAATTACAGTATTTCCTGATGGAGGGAGATCCCAAAGACAACTAAAGTCACACCAACAGAACAGTCAGTTATCACTGATGACTAACTGAATTATTGACCGACATAATAGAAAGTTCAGAAATGAAAAAATGCTTAGCTTTCAAGAGCTAAAAATAGACTTAACTAATACTTATCATTGTTTGAATTGAAAAGATAAAGCCGGAGATAAGTAATGGATTTAAAGCTTCTTTGCCCAGTTGGCAAGAAGATCTCTACGAGACAAAACTAGAGTTTTGCTTTAAATCTAATTGGTGAGAATCGTGGATCACGCCAAGAATCAAGAAAGCCAAGAAATGGTGAAATCATGTCTATAAAGAGACAACCCACTTCATTATGAATTGTGGGGTGAAGAGAAGAGAAAATAGATGTTGAAGAGATTCTAAAGGAGAAGAAAGTCTTCATTCAGACTTGATCAACAAGATGAGGAAAGAGATAGATTCTGCAGACACCAATGAAGAGTGAAACATCATCACAAAGAAGAATAGTGTGGAGAAAAGGTATTGAATTGATTATATTGATCAGAAAGGTAATGCACTTACAATAGATCTAAAAATTTGCAATTCAAGTTGTATGTGTGAACATATCACTTTAGTGTTTCAGTTTAACCATTAAAGCATCAAGTCTCTTAATGGAGCAGGACTTAAAAGTCATTTGTAATTGAGATACATACCAAGGAGTATAAAAAAAAATTATCATAAAAAGTAGCATTGGATATGCGTGATACCTATTGACAGGCCAAGTGAGTTTTTGATCAAGGATGGTAGCATTAGATGCTAGATACTAAGTGACAAACTATCTTTTAAATCCTCTAACAAGGTCACACCTAACAGTGTGTTTGTAACCTTTAACAAGGTTGGCTCTTAGCCAAGCTCACTTCAGAAGAGTGAAAATTTGGGGTACCGGTCCCAGTGGTTTTTCCCTTAACAGGGTTTCCACGTTAAAAATCCATGTGTTATATGTTTATGTTTCATTACTTTACTATTTTGGATTTCACATAAGCTATTCTGGATTGATTGGTATACACTAGTTATTTACTGTGTTTTGGTAAATAGAAGACTGCTTATTGGTAAACATACAGAAGAAGGTTTTACAAATCATTCCGACAAGTAGTAATTTGTTAAAATTATTTCAATACATTCATCTTGTAGGACTGAATATAACTAGAGGCTCAAAAGTGGTAATAAGTTTTAAAGGGTTGATTTAAAGATTAATTTTTGAGGCCACTGATTCACCCCCCCTCTCAGTTATTACTAACAATTGGTATCAGAGCTTGTGTGATTAGAAGGAAGGTTTCAAGACCTAAGCTAAAGATCAAAAGATGAACAGACGAGATGTGCCCAAGTTGAACAAAGACAACTTTGCTTCATGGAAAAGCATAATAAGAATCCACTTATCAGGTATTGGAAATGATTTTACTCAATACTTAAATACTGAATATGTGTTGCCCAAAGGAGCACCCATGGTTGAACAAATGAGAGAGAAGCATGAGCACAACTGCATGATGATAGATCTTTCTTCCTCACTCTCCGATACTGAGTTTGAAGATGTCAAAACTTGCAAAATTGCAAAGCAGATGTGGGACAAATTGATGCTTGTACATGGCAGTGATAATAATGTTCTGAAAGCCAAGGCAGAAAGCCTTAGAGGAAATTTGATTATCTCAAAATGAAAGAAGGTGAAAACATCACACAGTACAACACAAGAATCAAAGAGGTAGTCAATGCTATCTGAGGAGTTGGAGATGTACTAGAAGAAGATATAGTGGTAAATAAAATTCTAAGAACCTTACTGCCTACTTATGCTATTAGAGTATTTGCCATCCAAGAAATGAGAGCAGTAGAAAATAGCAATGTTTCTCTAGACAGTTTGATTGGAAGACTGATTTCATTTGAGATGAATAATTTTGATAATAGTGTCTTACCAAACATAGATTCTGCATTCAAATCTTCTCTGAGAATAAGTAAATCAAGTCATAAACACACTATGAGAAAAGATAGTGATAGTGAAAGTGAGGAAGATCTTGATCAAATTGAAGCACTTATGGCTAGAAGAATGTAGAGAGGCAAAGGTAAATTACCACTTGTTTGTTTTAATTGTAAAGAGATTGGACACTTTGCAGCAAGATGTCCTAACAGAAGTAAAGATGACAAGAGTAATGATAGGTCATTTGAAAAGAAGTATGACAGAGGTGATTATAGAAGAAATCGACAATCAGAAAGAGGAGATACCCGAGACTGCAAGGACAAAGGAAATAATGCTAGTTACCTAGCTAAATGCAAAGATGATGATACTGACACCGAATCTGATGAAGACATCAAGAATATGGTGTTTGTGGTAGTAAAAAATGATTCATATGATGATCAAGAAAGGTATGTAGAAACTGCACTCATATCTAAAGTTAGTAAAAATGATGTCTGGATCATAGATAGTGGCTACACTCACCATATGACCGGTGACAAACAAAATTTTGAGACTTTTGAATACTATAATGGTGGTTTAGTAAGAATGGGTAATGACACACCTTGTCCAGTTGAAGGTAGAGGAACTATAATGTTGAATAAACTGATAAAATGTGAAAATGCTTATTGGTTAAAAGGATTGAATTATAATCTATTGAGTGTTTCTCAGTTGAATAATTTAGGTCATGGAGTAGCATTTGAAAATAAGAAGGCAAAGATCTTCAATAAATCAGCAAATCTGATTGGTACCGGTGAGCAGATAAAAGGTAACTTATTCTATCTGAATGATACTAACACCACTTGCTTAATGGCTAGAAATGAAGATATATGGTTATGGCACAAAATATTGTGTCATGTGAAATTTGACAACATGATAAAGATAAGAAAAAGGAGAAATGTAAGAGGCTTATCGATGATGACCAAGCTCGACTATATCATGTGTAAGAATTATCAAAAAGGTAAGATGACAAAGTCTAGTTTCAAAAGAAAAACCCATACATCTGATGTCATTCTAGAGTTAGTCCATACTGATCTATGTGGACCAATGAGGACAAATAGTTATTATGGTGATAGATATTTTATTGTCTTTGTTGATGATTACTCTAGAGTGATGACAATAATGTTTCTAAAAGATAAATCTGAAGCATTCAAGATGTTTAAATGGTACAAAGAAATGGTTGAAAAACAAAGTGGTAAAGAATTGAAATGCTTAAGATCAAATAGAGGAGGGGAATTTATTTCAGATGAATTCACTAACTTTTGTAATGAGCATGGAATCAAAAGATGGGTCTCTGCACCGAGAACACCATAGAAAAATGGAATTGCTGAAAGAAGGAATAGATCCATAGTTGATTGTGCAAGGACACTAATGATAGAGAAAGGCATCACCCAAATCTTCTGGAGGGAATTTGTCAGTACTATTGTTTACACATTAAACGGAGTACAATTGAAGAAAGACACCAAGAAGACACCTTATGAGCTATGGTATGGTTACACACCCAATGTAAGTTACTTCAAAAATTTTGGCAGTCAATATTATATCTTAAAAGATGATAGAAATGAAAAACTTGACTCCAAGAGTGATGAATGAATCTATAAACACCCTAAAATGGACAAGCTTGCGACTTTATATTAAAAACACTAATTTTCATATATTAATTAATGGTTTTTTAATCATTAATTAATCATCTATTTTCTTCAAAATTCATTCCCCAAATCACATAATCAAATTCCCAAAATTAATTAAATAATTAATTTTATTTAATTAATTAACCTTAATTGATTAATTACCATTAATTGATTAATTAAATTCAATTTCCTATAGTTTAAATTCAAATATTTAAACTTACTAATTAAATTCTTCCAATTAAATTAATTTAATTTCATTCAATAAAGCAATTCTAAACTAAAAAGAATTCAATTATCTCACATGTTAAAAACATTAATTAAATAAATGAATTAAATATTCATTTATCTTGAAAGAGATAACTCCAATCAGCTCACATGGGTTACTCCACCCATCTCTCCAGTCCACATGGGTAACTTCACCCACCTCTTCAGTTCAAAAAGGCAACTCACAATTAGCTCTTCAGTCAACCAAGCTTTATCTCTTCTTTACCAAATGAAGAGGTTGAGTTCACTGATGGCTTCTTCAGTTCCTTTTAATCTCAACCATTCATCTCGCTATCTCTGGGATTGATCTCAACCGTTCATTTCATCCCCAATTCTTATATAATAAACCCTTCATAACCATTTGAAGGATCTAGTATTTCAAGCTCTTGTGCGCCATTACTATGTCAGTTTGGTTCTAGCATTCAAGTCATGTTGCGATCACACACTCATTTCAATTAGCAAATTCTCGACGCTTCTCAAGTCATAGACGCTGCCCCACCAATATTGAGCATCAAGAACAACATTTTAGAAGGAGTAGAGAGAAACAATATAAGCTTCAAGCATCGTGGGGTTTGTATTTATTTGTTTTTCTTTCTCTTGCTTGTACATTTTATTGATTACATTTCAGGTTATTCATTTTAGTAGTTATTGTGTACTTGATATATATCATTTGTGAAACCTTTCCTACTAACTCTTGCCTTTGGAAAGCTTGGGAATCCATGGATCACGAAGAAGGAAGCGTACATTTTGGTGAACCCGACATGAATCAAACAACCCAAATATCTCTTGCAGACATCAAATAGGATTGATCAACCACATCCGTACGGTCGCAAATCTAAAAATCTATCTTTTTTCAATATTTATGTTATTCCGCAGTTGCTGGTATTTTACCGCAATCGACGAAACTGTGCTGCAATCGACTGGTTTAATACCGCAATTGATTGCAAGCTTTTGCAGTATTATTCTATCATTTTTTATCTTCCTTCTTCTGATATTTTGCCGCAATTGCCTGTTTTGTGCCGCAATCGTCATTATTTTGCCACAATTGCCCAATCTGTGCCGCAATCACAAGAAATATTGCATATTAGATCCAAATCTTCTGTCCATTCGTTTCTTAAACTGACATTTTCTGGTTTTCTGTGCAGGACTGGACAAATCACTGAGAACAAAGAAGGGTAAGTGGATGGTAAGCATCATTCATTGTTTCAAAGTTACATATACTCTCATTTTGCAAGAATCCTTTTTGATACTAACCTGTCTAAACAAAGCAAACTAAAAGGAATTCACTTGTCGATTTGGGTTTAAAAAGAACAGTGCTTGCTAAACATATCATATCTCACATTTTAGATTTGGGCTTAAAATTAATGTGGGGACTAAAATTGAACAAAGGAAATCTCTCAAATTGGTGCATTAAAATTGAACAAGCAATCAACACCTACTTTTTGGGCTTAAAATTGAACATTGGTGCTTGTATGGTGGTGTAGCTTGGTTCACATTTCAAACTTTGGAGCTTAATTGATTTACCTTATGTCTTGAGTTTTGGGTGCACTTGCACAAACTGTTAGAATACAAACCTTTATACTTTTTTAGAAAGGCCTATCCAGGGAATGCGCTTCTTCCTTGGAGAATGACCTTAAACCGGTAATCCTTCTAATCAGTATATAAACAAGGCATGAACCAAAGTTCTATCTTATCTAGCCAAGCTTGGGTGAGGCGTGTTGGTGATAGTCTAGATTGGGTGAATATCCCTAAGGAGCCAGCGTGATCAACTAGGCTCTTAATTGAGTCACGCACGTACAAACCAATTGGAGAGACACCACAGACCCTTACTACAACCTTGATTAATTATAGGCCAACCCGTTTTACCTCCAAATAGGTACCTTATTATAGTGCAAGGGGTTACAGAATTTCCCCCCAAGATTCCCAACATATGTGTCCCATGGTATTTGTGTAGTGAAAGAGATCTTCACTTCATGGAAACAATACCTGGAAACGGAAAAAACACGAGCACCTACGTCATGGACCTTCGTGTCCTAGTAGCATGATAATTACTGTGTGAGCTAACGGACATTCAAGCATTGGGCCTATAACATTGTATTTTGAAGCCATTGACCTAGATTAATCTGACTGTTCATTGTTGAGACCTCGTGATAACCTTACAACTTGAAAAAGTTGTAGAACATACACATTTTCAGTCTTCATTCTTCAAAACACAGTGTCTATTGTGCTTGTTTCTTTGATCAGTTTCTCAAAATGAAAAACAAAACATCCAAACTGTCAAAATGAGTCAAACATGTTAAATTCTAGGGTTTTCAACATCAATTGTCTTGCAAAATCAGAAGCATTGTTCCAAAAATTCCAAAATTGTCAAGCAGTGACACTTATCCTCTAGTCTTTTTTAGACTGTTCCTCATATACCACAATTGCCCACATTGTGCCACAATTGAAGGAAGTCTGGCATAATTAACGTGTTTATTACCACAATCATCATGTTTATTACCAAAATTGGTGATAAACTACCGCAATCAACCGTTTACTTTACCGCAGTCAGTGAAGTTGTACCGTAATTGACCAGAGATCCATTATTCCTGTTTTGACCTAAAACCTTGAAAGAATTCTTCATTTGGTGTCCAAAACTAGTGTCTATCCCAGGAAAACATGAAGAACATTATGTGAATCTCAAAACATTAAAGATTATCCCTTCTCTGTAAAAGCACGATTATTGTCAAAAACACTGTTAGTTTGAAAGCTCGGACTCAAAATACCTTGATCTCATCATATCAAACATCATCATCTTTATCAAAGTGACTTTTGTCCAAGGCAAAGGTCATCAAATCTTATATTTTTATCATCACCACTTTGAGATCAAGTTATATCAAAATCTGTCCTTAGAATTACCCTTGTCCAAAACACAACTCAGACTTCCTCATAAAGGATCTTCTTCCTTGTTTTCTTTATATCACTTGTTTTAGTTACAAAACCTAGACCGCACTATGTCTCAAACACCTCATGGAGGGCCTTACACAAGGTCTAAGGCTAGAAATCAACCTGATGAGTCATATATCAACTGATTCCCCACTTTCGAAATAGAGCAAGAGAATGATCTTTTCATGAATACCAGTTCTTCTCTATTCATTGAATGACCCCGTGGGGCAGCCCTTTTCCAAGATATCACAAAAGAAAAACTTGAAGATGTGGAGCAAGATGCTTACTCCATGAAAGTAGTTGATGTTGTTGTAGAGAGGAACCCTGAACGTAACTTAGCCATGCTAATAAAGAAGGGAGTCAAACTCCCCGCTGAATTCAGTGTATCGACTATATGGCCCGAAAACCCTCTCGCGGGTCAAAACACTACTCAGCTTCCTCAGATACTACATGTTGTGTCTCAAATCTTTCCACCATTGGTATTACCCACATTGACATAGACTATATCTAGTCAAACCAATGACCTGACCCAGGCCAGCACATCTTCCACTCATGGCATGACATGCTCACAACTAAGTGCACCCATGGTCACTAGTATGCCTCCACCTTTGGTCACATGGCCAGGAAAATCAATCTCTCATGCTATGCCTTCCATCCAACCTAACACCAACTATTCTAAAACAATGCTACTGTTGTAGTCAATTCACACTAGTCTTAGGATCAACACCCCATGCCCATAAAGATCCATATCTGCAGGAATGACTTACAGTCAAGGCCCGCCCAAGGCTACATCTTTGCCCATTCTGACATCAATCCAACCTCCGCAACAACAACCCCAGCTTTAGTTGCCTTAATTCCAACCCCCACAATAGCAACCCTAGCTTCAGTTTCCTCAAACCCAACCTCCGCAACAACAACCCCAGCTTCAGTTGCCTCTGTTCCAAACCCCGCAACAGCAACCCCAGCTTCAGTTGCCTCAATTCCAACCCCCACAACAACAACCCCAACTTCAGTTGCCTCAATTCAAAACCCCACAATAGCAACCCCAGCTTCAGTTGCCTCAATTCCAACCCCCGCAACAACAAACCCAGTTTCAACCCCAACCTCAATAGCAACAATATCTACCCCAGCAGTATCAAACACAGTTTCAATCACAACAGCAAACACATCAAAACCCACCATGGGCTACCCATGTGCCTCCATTTATAGATCACTCAGTGTGAATTAAATATCAAGCCTCTAGGATGAAATCCTATGTTCCTACTCAAGGGACGCAGAGGCGCAGCCTCATACCCACTACAGCACAGAGGAACAACGTTACACATCAGCCTCAAAATCAAACGGACATGTTGATGCAACAAATGAAAACCCTTCAAACCCAAATGATGGATATACAGAATCAGGGGCAAACCAAATCCTACACCGCAGAGGATTTATACCCATACCCCTTCGATCATTCTCTACAAATGTCTCTATTCCCAACTCACTTCTCGGTACCAAAATTTGACAAATATAGGGGAAATACCAACCCTATTGAACATATCCAAGATTTTTTTGCTAGTTGCATCGAATTCACACATAATGAGACATATTTAATGTGACTATTCCCACAAATCTTGGCCGGACCATCAATGGAATGGTTCTCGCATCTACCTCATGGCATTCAATCTTGGGGTGAATTGGCTAAAATTTTTATATCTCACTTCCATCATAACATCGAGCACAAGGTCAGCATCAAGGACCTTTGTGATATCAAATAGAAGGATGGAGAGTCTTTTGTGAAGTTCCTATAGAGATGGAGGAATATGAAAAACTGTGTAACATATGATGTGCCCGAACAAGACTTAATAGTCATGTTTGTTGACAATCTAATTCCAGACATGTCATTCACAACAGAGTTACAGTTAGCTCTAAACTTCACACAACTCATTGAAAGAGGAGTTTGTTGTGAAAAAAACTTAGTCAAATGAGGAATCCTTGCAGATCCCACACAAATTAATACAAACAAAAATGCAACAAACAAAGCTAAGTGGTGGAACAAAAACAAAAATGTCACTAGCGATGGTGTCATTGATGTGAAGACAGTCAACTATGCACAACCCAAGGTGTCACTACAAGGCGCACCTGTGGCCAACCAAAAACCCACAGGACCCACTCAATAAGCATACATCTAAAACCAACCTCCTCTTGTACAAGTGGCTATTGTGTCAAATAGTCAACAACAGAATCAACACAGACCATGGTTTCAATTCCAGCAATGAGATTTCACACCATTGCGTGAGCCGATAGAATCAGCTTTACGAAAGTTGATACAATCAAACACTATCACTCTCCCAGAAATCAAGGACTTTGAACAAGATGAAAAAAAACCAAGGTGGTATAATGACAAAGATTTCTACAAGTTTCATCGGGTGAAAGGGCACAATATGGCTAACTGTTACCGATTGAAACACGCTATCCAAGATCTGATTGACACTGGGGTCATTGATGTGATGAATACCCAAACCAAAGGCACAATTAATCACACTATTTTCAATGATACCTTTTGGGATCACAACAAAGGAAAAGCCTCCGGGTCTGGTGGACAAGCAAAAAAAGTCAACTATACATATGCCAATAGTGATAATATTATCAACTGCCTCAATCCTTCAAATAGCCATGTGGCTACAATCACTATCATAGACCAAGGTAACAATTGTGTTGTAACAACGTGTTGTGCCAGAGTCATCTTGCAAGGATTACCATCCTCACCTGCTATATCTTCCAATCCTAAAGCAAACTCAGATCCACAAACAAGCATAGTGGACCAACTAAAGCGCACACCTACCCAGATCTCCATGTTTGACCTATTGTGCATATCTCTGCAGCATAAACTAGCACTTGACCAAGCCCTTCAGAATGTATTTGTCCCAAAGGACATAACAACCAAGAGCTTCCAAATGATGGTCAACCATATAGCTACTAAAAAACATGCCACATTCACAGACCGTGTTGTGCTACCGCATAAACCCCTGCATAATGATCCTTTGCACTTACTTGTCCAAGTCCACAAAAGTGCTATCCGTAGGGTCCTTGTTGATGGTGGAGTTGGGTTAAACATGTATACTCTAAAGTTAATCAAGAAACTGGGCTATTCAGAATCAAGCATTGATTTCACAAGGAGGATAAATATTAGAGCTTATGATGAAGAGGAAAGGTCCTCTAAAGGTATTATCATTCTACCTGTTCGTATTGGTCCTGTGGTCAAAAACACTCCCTTCCAAATCTTAGACCTTGAGTTGGGATACAACATGCTACTAGGGAGACCTTGGATACATGAAATGCAAGATGTACCTTCGACATACCATCAATGCATCAAGTTCCCACACCAGGGAAAGGATATCATCATAGAGGGAGATCCCAATCCTTTCCAATATTGTAATGCGGTCCAAATTAGCACTGATAACTAGGTACCATCAAACCAAGATGCAAGCATCCCATCCTCTTCAAATTATAATCCCAAGGATGTCACACAGACAGCAGGAAAGATATTCATTAACCAAGATGCAAGTATTCCCTCCTCTTCATATTCAAATCTTAAAGATATCACATAGAAAGCAGGAAAGATATCCATCATGGCCAAGGGCTATGGTGAATACAGATATGAAGAGGCTTTTACCATCATGCACATGCCTCAAAACCCAAGAACTCATGGCATGCCACAACCTGTTATTGCAACAGAAAATCTGTAGCTTGTTCTATTCAGATGTCCACCCACAACCTTTGTCCGATGGGGAGACATAGTGGAAGAAAATCCATTTGAACAAAACATCAATACCTGGTTATACCAAGATCCACCAAAGACAATCTGACCACCACTACCCCTGTCAAACTATGGTAATGGTTACACAATGATACGAAGATTTGGGTATGATGGTACAACCGGGTTGGGGGAAAGACAACAAGGCATAATAGAATTGCCTCTCCCACCAACCCAGAGAAACATGAGAGGGTTGGGCTATGGACAACAAAGCACCAGTCCTATAATCCATGACATTCAAGTTAATCAGGAACAAATAGTAGAGATGCACCGGGGGCACAACACAGAATATGTCTTAATAAGAAACATATTAGCACAGTTGTTGCCCGCCAAAGAGGAAACCACACAAACCTGAATATACCTACACATAGCAATCGATGATAACCAAGGAAGTGAGACATCTGATGAGTATTCTATTGATACTGACTCCCACAAGTATGAGTGGAGATCCCTTCACAACTCTAAACCATCGATCCCAAATTATTCCCCTTGATCAGACACTATCATAAATCTAGTAGACCTATTTGACCAAATGACCATTACTGAACAACCCTGCATAGACAAGCATGTCATTTATCAGACATTAAGTGGTGCATCCACATCACAGTCCAGCTTTTTAGGAACCATATTTGCAGTCCCTTTCAGTAAACTAGAGCCAAACAACTGTGAAGGTATCTGTCTTGTACACCTAGAGCTTATAGAGTGGGATCAACAAGGACCACCTGATTTAGATGTATTCGAGAATGATGAGGCTATAGCTCATTTCATGGGACTTAGGGAAGGCATTCCATTAGGAGACCACAAGGTAGGCTTCTCCATTAACCTTGACAAAGCGGCATATTTCAGGGAGGAAGCTCCTCTTTCCAGTCCACAAAGGAAAAAAGAACAAAAGAATGATAAAAAGCTAAAAAATGACATATCTTCTAGCGAAAACCTCACTGAGGTGCTAGAAGATGGAAAGAAGGAACTCCTCCCCTTGACAGAGGAGAAATTAGCATTACTAGTAGAAGAAGCAAAGGAAGTCAATTTGGGAGATGGCAAGAACCCAAAGAACATATACTTGGAAAATCACCCACCTCTGAGGAGAGAGAATAGTTCATCAGTTTCTTCAAGGCAAGGATGATCAATTTTGCATGGTCCTACTCAGATATGCCAGGGTTAGATCCAGATCTAGTACTACACCATCTCCCATTGCTACCCAATGCCAAACCTGTCAAGGAGAAGCTGAGAAAGATGCATCCTCATGTTGCATTGCTAGTCAAGGCAGAGTTGAAAAAGCTCATGGATGCTAAGTTCATAAGACTTATACCATACACAGACTGGATATCTAACTTGGTACCAGTTACAAAGCATAGTGGTCATATACGGATTGCACAGACTTCAGGGATCTCAACATAGCTTGTCCCAATGATGACTTTCCTTTACCAAACATTGATATGATAGTAGATATAATGGTTGGACATCAAATGCTATCACTCATGGATGGCTTTTCAGGATATAATCAAATAAGGATTGCACCAGAGGACCAACACAAAATATCTTTCACATGTCCTTGAGGGACATATTGTTGGAATGTCATGCCGTTTGGTCTAAAGAATGTCAGAGCGACATATCAAAGGGATATGAAAACTATATTTCATGATCTCATCCACAAAACAATGGAAGACTATGTGGACAAAATACTAGCCAAGTCAATGCTTTGAAAGGATCATCTACAAGTTTTCGGACCAATCTTTGACAGAATGTAGGAATTCAAGGTCCATCTAAACCCAAAGAAGTGTGCATTCAGTGTCACAGTAGGAAAATTACTGGGGTTCATAGTGTCACATAGAGGAATCAAAGTGGACCCAGAAAAATTAAAAGAAATATTGGACATGCCTCCCCCATCGAACCTAAGACAACTAAGAGGGTTACAAGGAAGGCTCCAATCAATCAGGCGATTCATAGCTCAGCTAGCAGACAAATGCCACTGGTGCAAGAGCACCCTGGAGATGCCAAGCAAATATGGTAGTCTCTTTTCATTTTGGTGTGCTAGTGTGTGTAAGACCCTCTAGTAGGGAAATGTAATTATATAAGGTCATGTTGACCAAGAGTAGTTTAGGTAGTTTTCATTTTGTGCTTTTTTTTCTTGTGTAAATAGCTCTTTTTGGCTCCATTTAATGTGGTGTACTTGATGATGTCATCAAATGTTAGGATGATGTCATAGAATTTTTTAGGGTCCATAAATACCCTAGGTATTCTATCTAAAGTTAGATAAGATAGGTTGGTGAAGAAAACACTTAAAAAGTGTTATTGGCTAAGAAAATGAAAAATGTTACTATGCAACATTAGCAACTTTTCAAAGTTGCTGACAACATTTTGCTGTCTAGAGGAAATCGATGTTTTAAGAGTTTTGAACCCATAGAAGGGTGGGGACATGTGTGTCTAAGTGATATAAGGTGGCAAAACCCTAATTGTGGAGGTGGAAGTTCATTCTGTATGGACTGGTATTCTGGAGCAAAGAGAGTTTTATTGAAGGGACACCATATTGAAGCATTTTTGTGTTGTTTTTGTATTTAATGGATTGAAATTAAAACTATGATTATTGGAATCCATGAATGTACATGTTACCAAGCTTTTCCCATAATTAGTTTGCTTTGTAATTGTTTTTTGGTTGTTGTTTGTAAATTTCTTGGTTTTGGACTGTTTGTTGTCCTGATTTGGAGCAAGGGGCAAAGATGTGGACCTAACTCCACTTCCCACTGTTGGTTCTATACGGCCATCTGGGAATGGGAACTAGGTCCATGGAGCTACCATACTATGGAAGGATGAGCTCTCAAAGTACTGGCATGTATTTTTAAGCGCTTGCCCTAGGCGAGCTAAACTCATAGCCCGGTTAGAGGAAGCAAGTGACAGTTGGTTTAAAAGTTGCAGGGGGTGTTCTCATGAGCCAAGAATGCCATGGTTGTGTTTCATGATGTTTTTTAGGTGTTCCCAAAGGTGGAGGAGTGCCCAAAGATCCAACAAGACAAGTTTTGAAGCCCAAGACACCAAACTGGTCTAACCACAAGAAATGTGTCATTTTCTGATAACAGGGTGTATGGATAGTTCTAGAATAAGGAACCTAGAAAATACTTGTGGGTTTTTGCCTTACCTAAAGACTACCACAAAAGATTAGGGTCTCCTTTTAGAAATTTTTTCTGTTTTTAAGGTTTCCTAAAAACTAGGAGGCCTAATTGTGCAAAAAGGCTACAAGGCCTAGAAAGTAGGAAACTAGAACCCGATGGCAATATGGATCAACTTGGTTGTCTCAAACCTAGGTTGGAATTCAAAAATGGAGTATGTTCAAGCCCTAACCCTCCTAAAAATCTAAACTTAAGTGTAGGGCTTGGAGTGGTTTGAGTGGAAGGTTCTTGTGGAACACAAGAATGGTGTCTTTAACATGATAAGTAGTTTACTTGGTTGGGGAGGAAGAAATGATTCTTCCAAGTGTTGAAGGATGGATTGAGGAAGCCCTAGAGGTCCTAGGAGAGACCTATTAAGAGTTTCAAGCAAGCTTAGAAGGTTACCAAGGAGGCTCCCTATCAGAGTGGTATCAGAGCCCAAGTTCAAGATTTGGGAAAAGAAGAAATAGTGCAACTAGTGGATGTTGCAGACCAAGGACTCAGGTGAGGAGTCTAGTGCATCAAGAAAGATGGTGAGAAATGATGAATTGGCCAAGAAATTGGATGAACAAGAAGAGGATAATAGGTTGCTGAGAGAGAGATTGGATCAAATGGAGCAACTCTTGGATGAAGTTCGAGATAAGGCAGATAGTGTAAAGGACAAGGTGGACCAAAAAGAGGAAAAGGAAGATAAGGGGAAGGAGTGGGAGTTAGATGAAGAAACACCTACACCTGATCCGGTCTTACTTGAGGAACCCTTCTTGAAGGCACTCAAAGCTTTGAGTGGTAAAGCCTTGGAGGGTGTGCCATTGTTTAATGGACAAATGGATGTTGATTTGGTTTTAGATTGGATAGACAGCCTTGAGAATCATTTTGAATGTGATGGGGTGACTGATGCTCAAAAAATCAAGGTGGCCAAGTCTTGATTAAGAGGACCAGCACTTACCAGGTGGAAATTTGTTCAGAGTGAAAGGGAGAAAGAGGGCAAGAGTCCTATTGTGTCATGGAAAGGTATGTTGGCAATGTTGAACCAAAGTTATCTCCCGGATGACTATGAAGTTCAAATGCATAGAAAGAGACAAAATCTCAGACAAAAAGACCTTGAAGTCCAAGCATATACAGAGGAGTTTTAGAAGTTATGTTTGAGGTCCAAGGTAGTGGAGGATGAAAGC
>MU225228.1:966553-1011300 GCA_018584345.1 Thuja plicata
GTCTCAATAAAGCCTCTAACAAAATTGTTGAAAGTGCAAATGTAAAGATAGATGAATTTGCAGAGAAGAATGAAAAGGAAAGCACAAAAGAACCAGAGGACTACAATAGGTTTGTTTACAATGAAGAGCTTGACACTCTACCCAACCAACAATGTAGAGCTCTTGAGCAACAAATCATTACACCCGAGCATCAGGCTGCAAATACCGACAATCAAGATATTGCTCAAGATGATGTATCAAGTGATGGAGATCAAAATGAAGGAAAAAATGATGATCAAGATGATAGACAAAGATCTTAACCTGTACTTGCTAGATATGTCAGAAGGAACAGTCCATAGAACCATATCATTGGAGATAAAAAGGCTGGTATGAGAACCAGAAGTAAGTCTCTAAATACAAAATGTCTTATTTGTGATTATGAGCCAAAATCTGTCAATGTTGCACTTGATAAAATTGAATGGATTAGTGCTATGAATGAGGAGATTGAGAAGATTGAGAAAAAAAGACATTTTTACTGAGACCAGATGAAATGTCATTGGTACAAAATGGATATTCATGAATAAACTAAACGAGAATGGAGAAGTCACCAGAAATAAAGCAAAACTAGTATGCAAAGGGTATGCCCAAGAAGAAGGGATTGAATATGGAGAGACCTTTGCACCCGTTGATAGGCTAGAAGGAGTGAGAATTTTACTTGCTTATGCTGCATGTAAAGGATTCAAGGTATACCAAATGGATGTCAAGTCTACATTCCTAAATGGAATACTTGAAGAAGAGGTATACATTGAACAACCATAAGGGTTTGTTGATCTAGAAAAGAGGGACATGCTATGTATATTACACAAAGCCTTGTATGGACTGAAACAAGCACTCTGAGACTGGTATGAAAGACTTCATTCCTCTCTTATAAGTATTGGATTTGTAAGGACTAGTGAAAACAATAATCTTTATTTAAAGGAAGATACTGATGCTAACATCTTGATTGTTGAGATATTTGTTGATGACATCATATTTGGAGGTAATGATATGCTATGCAAATCATTTGAAAATGAAATGAGAAAAGATTTTGAGATGTCTATATTTGCAGAGATCAAGTTCTTTCTTGGTCTACAGATCATGCAACAAGATGAAGGTATTTTCATTACACAATCCAAATACATCAAGGAAGTGCTGAAAATATTCAAGATGGAAGATTCCAAACCAGTTGGAACACCGATGGTAACTAGATGTAAGCTAACAAAGGAGGACAAGTCATCATAGGTAAATCAAACTTTGTATAGATCTATGATTGGAAAACTCATGTATGTTGTACATACTAGACCAGATATTTCACATGCAGTAGGAATAGTTACAATATTTTTTGCTAATCCCAGGGAATCACATATGACTGTCGTGAAAAGAATCCTAAGATATTTGAAGAATACCAAGGAATGTGGCTTATGGTATAGAAGAGAAGAAAAATTTGAACTTAAGGTCTTTACCGACACTAATTGGGCTAGAAATATTGATGACCAGAAGAGCACAACTATAGGAGCATTCTTTATGGGTTACAGACTTGTCACATGGATCAGCAAGAAGCAAGGATGCATCTCTCAGTCTACTGCATAAGCAGGGTATGTTGTTGCTGCTGCAAACTGCTCAAATTGCATGGATTAAACAGTTACTGGAAGGTATGCATATGAAAATTCTTGAACCAGTAATTATCTATTGTGATAATACAAGTGCAATAAACATTTCCAAGAATCCATTCATGCATGCTAAAACAAAGCATATTTCCATCAAGTATCATTATTTGAGAGAACAAGTTCAAGAAAAGGAGGTGATACTTGAGTATGTGAAATCAAAGGAACAATTAGCCAATATCTTCACCAAGCCACTGTCCAAGGATGCATTTGAGTACTTGAGAAAGAGACTAGGGGTTAGACCCTTGTCTACTGGTCATTAAAATGACTAGAAGGCTGCATCAACCTACATATTATTAGAATATCATTCATGTTGATGCAATCAAAGAGATGGACTTCAAAGATAAATCTATACACAATAAGGTATTTATATACTCCGAGCACCAGAGTTATTGTATTACCAATGGATTGGAAATTCAAGGAGTATATTATGGATAGAAAGGATTTGTTTGGCATTACTGTCAAAAATATTTGTTTTCCATTGCTATCAAAGGGAGAGATTATATCCATTATCACCTCAAGGATCCATTATCACTCAGGGAGAGATCATATCCCTTAAGGAGAGATTATACATCAGGGAGAGATTATATCCATCACAATTATCCAGAGGGAGAGATGTAACAAGAAAGGAAGAGTACTTACAAAGGGAAATAATTGCTGACAAGAGACATCAGAAGAAGAGAACAGTCAAAGGGAGAGAGTTTGACTCAGAAGAAGAGCACACAACATTAGAGAAAGAAAGATTCTACATCTATTGAGTAAAGGGATTGAAGCCTGACAGAAAGCTGCAAGAATCAAATCTAAGCTATAAGAGCTTACTGAGGACCAGATATTTGTATCATTTATATTACAAAAGATTGGTAGTTTGATGAACTTTAAATGTTATATTTCATATTGTATTAGTGATAATATAGTGTGATAATGTAGTGTTTCCATCAATGCCAAAGGGAGAGATTGATGAACTATAACTGATTGAATGTTTGAAGATGTTAAGTTGATGATCATGCAAGAAATTAAATCAGTTAATATATTGTATTGTCATTGATGTCAACTTGATATGATATGTATGGTCATGGACATACTGCCAAAGACTTCAAAGAACCGATGAATCAAAGGCTATGCTATCAGTAATTTATATAAGTCAAGTATTCACAGAGTGACTGCATACACCGACGGAGTACACATTGAAGGATAGAGTAAAAGATAAAAGTCACAGTGTTACCCAACGAGCAAATGCATAGCATTAACGACTACTAAAGTCACAATATTGCCCAACGAGCAAAGTCACAGTGCTGCCTGATGAGCAAAGCACAAAGTAACCCGACGGACAGAATTACAGTGTTTCCTGACAAACAGAGATCCCGAAGACAACTGAAGTCACACCGACGAAATAGTCAATTATCACCGATGACTAACTGAAGTATTGACTGATAGAACAGAGAGTTCAGAAACAACAAAATGCTTAGTTGTCAAGAGCTAAAAATAGACTTAATTGATACTTATCATTATTTTAATCAACAAGATAAAGCTGAAGATAAGTAATGGATTTAAAGTTGCTTTGTCCAGTTGGCAAGAAGATCTCTATGAGATGAAACTAGATTTTTGCTTTAAATATAATTGGTGAGAATTTTGGATCACGCCAAGAATCAAGAAAGCCAAGAAATGGTGAAATTGTGTCTATAAAGAGACAACCCAATTCATTATGAATTGTGGGGTGAAGAGAAGAGAAAATAGATGTTGAAGAGATTATGAAGGAGAAGAAAGTCTTCATTCAGACCTGATCAACAAGCTGAGGAAAGAGCTAGATTCTACAGACACTGATGAATAGTAAAACAACATCATAGAGCAGAATAGTTTGGAGCAAAGTATTGAATTGATTATATTGATCATAAAGGTAATGCACTTACAATAGATCTGAAAATCTACAATTCAAGTTATATGTCTGAACAGATCACTTTAGTGTTTTAGTTTAACCATTGAAGCATCAAGTCTCTTAACCGAGCAGGACTTAAAATTCTTTTGTAATTGAAATACATCCCAAGGAGTATCAAAAAGTTTTATCATAAAAAGTGTCATTGGATATGCCCGATACCTATTGATAGTCCAAGTGAGTGTTTGATCAAGGATGGTAGCATTAGATGCCAGATACTAAGTGAAAAACTATCTTTTAAATCCTCTAATAAGTCCACACCTAACAATGTGTTTGTAACCTTTAACAAGGTTGGCTCTTAGCTGAGCTCACTTCAGAAGAGTGAAAATTTGGGGTGCCGGTCCCAGTGGTTTTTCCCTTAACAGGGTTTCCACGTTAAAAATCCATGTATTAAGTGTTTATGTTTCATTACTATATGTTTTTGCATTTCACATAAGCTATTCTGGATTGATCGGTATACACTAGTTATTTACTGTGTTTCGGTAAATAGAAGACTGCTTATCGGTAAACATACAGAAGAAGGTTTTACAAAGCATTCTGACAAGTAGTAATTTTTAAAATTATTTCAAGGCATTCATCTTGTAGGACTGAATATAACTAGAGGCTCAAAAATGGTAATAATTTTTAAAGGGTTGATTTAAAAATTAATTTTTGAGGCCACTGATTCACCCCCCACCCCCCCCTCTCAGTTATTACTGACATAATATTGAGTCCAAGATTTCATATTTACATACTTGTTTACATTTGAAATACAATTGCATATCTATTGATTATTATAGCTTCATTATTAGATTTACTTCTACTACTTGCTAGCATTCTTTATTTCAATTATTGATTTCAAGGTTAATTGTTAGATCAGGGTTTGACTAAGGAAAACCCCTTCCCCCAACAAACAAATCTATTTTTCTTGCATATATAGCTTTGGAATGGCAGATCAGAGTACATATTTGGATACCCTTTTCTGCAAACTTTCAGGATCTGAAAACATATTTCCTGTCGAAGACTTTTTAGGTTGATTATGCCCTAGGTCAAAATCGGAGATTTTGGGTCAATGGTGACATTGATTTGAGGGTCAAAATCATAACTGTGTCAGAATAGAAAAATATTTTTTGGTTTTGTTCATCTCTACATTTCTGTTCTAGGTTTGGTCTCAGATTTTCCAGAAATTGAGTGCAGACCCCCAAAAATAGCATTCTTCATATTTGCAATATTTCAAGGCTAGTACTTTGCTCCTATTCATTTCAATCAAAGTTCTTAATCTATCTAAACCCATCACACACTCTCTTCTATAAAATAGGAGTTAGGAATTGTTTCTCTTTATCCCTATCCTTTATAGGTAGATTCATTTATGCATTGATCCTTTCTTTAGGACTAATCAATTTGGATCTTCCCTTTATGAAATTTGGGATTAAGAGGACAATCTTACCTTCTTCACATGTATTCATAATAAACCCTATTTCCTATCTTACATTTCAAGTAACAACTTCATCCCTATTTCATATGTTACACGAACAACCCAGGCCAGTATGATAATATCATTGGTATTGTCGACCTTGAAACTAGATCAAACATTTCTAACATATCCTTCATCTGGTATCAATGATTTTGAATCATTGGCTCTGGGTATGTCAATCACATTGATACTCTTGTACGTGGTCTCTGGAATCAAATTTGTCATCTTTTATAGACTACAACCATAGTGTCGATCATCATGTCTCCATGCGATCGTTATCTACGATGTCAAAAATCTCAACCATCCAATCATTTGCGTTCACCACATTTATTTTCTGCATGCAAAATCAAATAATTAATAATAAAACAAACCCTTAAGAAAAATAAATGATTATAATATTTCAAATTCCATGTAGTAAATTAATTTTAATATTATTTCCTAGCTCTTTTTTCATTTTCCAATTTCTACCACGTGTCGCATCCTTCGCTATTGCGTAGTGGTTAAAGCTGATTACTTTTACCCGCTAGATTAAATCCCAGCCATCAATTTAAGGCACAGGCTAAAAGGTAGAATTTAAGTATTCATTCTTTTACTTTTCTTTATGTGCCTCTGTGTAGTCTAATCATTCTATTCTACCAACCAAATGCTGACATTTATATCCATGTCATTCCACCTGTATATCTTGGTGGGCCTGAGACACGTGTGCTCCTTTTCGCCATCGTGTCATGTTTAAGTAGTGTTTAGCTTGGGATAGTGTCATCACGCTCAGCCATTGGATTAGATCTAAATTTGATCGAATGTGACTTGTTCTAACTTTAGTCAAGATGACTCTGTATGATATGCGGCGATTGCTTTGTGGTGTCAAGTCAATTAAAAATAATCTGTGTGTACATCAGTCGTGCACTTTCAACCATCAACAACTCAATTTGACTGTTATCGATTATCATGGAGGTCAAGACCATAATACTTTGCCACCCCGTAATGGATAGAATATTTTCTTGCTGCCTTATTGCACCATCACACTTATAGGTAAGCAAAGGGTGATTGTATGATCATATAGTTTCACGAACTGTGAGTCAATTATAATCATTGTACTTCAACTTTGACCTTACTATTTTTTATCTATATCACAGAGGAAATAAATAGAAATAAATGGTAGAAAAGTATATCTATTATAGATATGGATTCAAATGATATAGCACTTACTAAAAGACCTAACAAACATAAGTAAAAGTGTAATGTATAAATCAAAAGGCTATAGAAGATAAATAGCTAGATGCAAAGAGTTACTTCCCTGACTGATTATGGATACAAATTGATTTGCATACATGGGTTCCACTAGTGGCTCTTTATGGGGATGTGTGTTTTTACATAAACACAGCAAGATCTAAGCTATCTCTGGAAAGAAGACCATTAGAAAACACAAGAATGATATATATTGAAAAGATAAAGAAGAAAAACAAACCTACCTATTGTTATCTTTAATGGAAAAAAAGGTTTAAGGTACTGACCATGCACAGGAAGTTCAATATTGTAACCCTCCAAATCCTATAAGATGTAAGAATTCTCACCTCCTTTACAAATAATAACAAAAGGACCTATCCATAAAGCATCAAACTTTCCATGTTTTTCTTTGTCTTGATCTTTCACATTCCACCTCAAAACTAGATCTCCTTCCTAAAATTTATTTTTTGTAGTCTTCTTATCAAACAGATCTTTCACTTTCTGCTACAATTCTTGATTCCTTTCATGAGCTTGATTCCTTATTTCATCCAATTCTGCATTCTGCTGGAGTCTGTCTTCCATGAAATCCACTTCTTCCCATTGCTCATTATTTATAAACTTGTATACTGGCAACAAATCGTTTAGTGGTAAGTGAGCTTTCTTCCCATAAACAAGTTCATATGGGGCATATCCAATAGGATTTTTAATTGTAATTCTATCTGCCCAAAGTGCAAGTGGTAATTTTGAATCCCATGATCTTTTTTTGTTATCTAACATTCTTTTGATAATATTCATTATACTTTTGTTCCTAGTTTCCGGTTGGCCATTTCCTTGAGGATGATAAGGGTATGAAAAATAAATATTTATTCCACACTTCTCATGAAACTTAATGAATTATGTAGATCTAAAATGCATAGAATTATCACAAACAATCTTCTGAGGAACACCAAATCTTGCAAATATCTTTTCAGTCAGGAACTTTATTACCAATTTACTAGTAGCTTGTCTAGTTGGTATGGCTTCCACCCACTTAGTGAAATAATCAGTGGCAACCAAAATCCATTTATGCCCACCACTAGATGTATCAGTTATTTCACCTATGAATTCTTTTCCCCACATTTGGAATGGTTCTTCAGTAGACACAGGGTTAAGAGGAAATGCACCATTATATTTGAGTTTCCTTGAAAACTTATGACATGCTTCACATCTCTGAACATATTCATGGAAATTTTTAAATATGCAAGGCCAATAATATCCTACATTCAATATCTCATGTGTAGTGGTTTTTGCTAAAAAGTGTCCACCACATGCTCTGTCATGGAGATCCTTAAGAAACTTTTTAGCTCGGCATGTATCTAGACACAAGAGAAGTATATCATCCCTATTTTTCCAATATAAGTCTCCTTGCATCAAAATATGTTTAGATTCTTGTAATTTGACTTTCCTCTTTTGACTATCAGTAAGGTTTTCAGTGCATTTCATGTGTTTTAAGAAATGTACTATGTTAGTGTACCAAGGGAATCTTTCAATACTTGTATGGGTTTCACATAGATCAATCTGATTCACTTGTAATGCATCCATATTTGATTCTTCCATTAACCTTTCTAATTCTTGTTCTCTGATAATCTTAGTGATATGAATCTCTATATCAAATTCTTGAATTTGATTTACCCATCTGCACCTTCCCCCAGTGAATTCTGATTGTCTAAATATATCCTTTATTGCTACATTAGGGACATAGGCTATCACTTTCTCTCCTACCAAATAAGGCCTAAAGGATTTTACTTCTTTCACAAGTGCATAAGATTTTTTCTCATTAATATCATAATTCAATTCAGAGGCTTGAAGGGTTTTACTGAAGAATGCTATTGGTTATTCACATCCTTCATTATTTTTTTGTAGTAAGACAAAAACAATGGTGTGATATGATGAAAGGGAAAATAATTGAAATGGCTTAAGATAATCCTAGGACTTGAGGACAAGAGCTTCCTTAATTACCTTTTCAATCTTTACAAATGCCTCTAATGCTTCATTTGTCCACTTCATGTCTGCACCTTTCTTTAACATCATAGAAATTCGCTTAATTACTTCTGAAAAGTTTGGGACAAATCTCCTTACAAATTTTATTTGTCCAAAGAAGGATTGGATCTTTTTAATACTCTTAGGAACCTCAATCTTATCAATTTCTGCAATCCTCTCAGGGTCTATTCTCACCCCATCCTTGGATACTATATGCCCTAGTAATTTTCCTTTAGTTACTGCAAAATTACATTTCTTTGGGTTCAAGGATATCCCATACTCAAGGGCTCTTTGAAAAATCTACTCCAAATGTCCACTGTTGATGAGACTTTGGTGACTGGGTCCGCCAACAGTCATAAGTTGTCACCGGGTACCAGGGGTACCGGCCAACTTTGCCTGCAAAGGTTGTCTGAGGAAATGAGATTCCCTGGGCCTCCAAGCACCTGAGTGTCGGGTCTCAACGGTGTGGGGCTCGGTTAGGAGATGTGACTATTTTCGAGGGGGATAGCTAGTTTCTTCAAATTGTTCTCTCCAGGGATTCAGGAAGGTGAGGTTTCTCCAAGCATTCTACACTTAGAAAATAAATTGAAAAAGATCCCGTAGGGTTAGAAGTATTTCATCTACCTATAGTTATGTTTAAACATTCAATACATCAATAATGCTCTGATATACTACACTAAATACCGAAGAAATGCACAACCATCAGTTCATATTTCATCAATAGCAAGGGAAAAGAGGTCGGTAAGCTACTTAAAATATCAGAACAGAAGACATGAAGAACATAAAACATAAAATACCATTTAACTCAAAAGATTGAATGCCAACAACATCATTGCAAGAACTCTCCCTTCTTCATTAATATTTCTTCCAACAAGCACTGGTGCGTGGTACAATGGCGACTCCAAAGGAGCATCTAACTTCTGAAAACTTAAAGACCAAGGAGCATTGAGCTCTGCAACTAAAATGAAAATATTGCTTCTCTATTACTATGGACTGCAAAATCATCAATTTTGCCGACCCTTGGAAAAAGGGCCAAACTTACAATTTATACACATTTTCTTCTAACCCTAACCCTAACCCTATTTTACATCTTGCCATAAAATATATTATCCGGTGGCTGGTACTACCTGCACCACTTTACAAAAGACCTCAAGACGGAGAAGGTCTGACATGTTAGAAGAATGAGACAAGAAGATGGAGTGGAAGAATCAGCCTTGGGAAGAGAGTTGAGAAAGAGAAGGAAGAAATTTGATCCCCCGGGGATCAAGCCTACATGCCTCATAAATGGGAAATGCGGCGCCCTATCTCCAATGTGCCAGGTGTATATCTAAAGTGGCACCTTGAGAAGATCATCTGTCAAAAGATCAACTGCTGATCCGACATGCCATGATGAAGCCAACTACCCTCTGACAATCTTTATTAACCACTTTTGAAAGTGACCGGTCAGCCTCGGGGACCGGGACATAGATCACTCGAAAGAATACAAAATTTAGGATCTAGGACTCGAGGATCCAGAAACTTACGTTCTGAAAGAATAAAGAATACCAAATGTTTGGGTTTCTCCGGCCCCCGGAGAAACTTTATTGTTGCTTGTTATTGTTGAAGGTCTGGAGGAGGTAGGAGATTCCATCCTCATCAATCTCTTTGAGGCCAGACCACCGGTATTTGGCCACCTCGATCTGTTCTCCTAGCTCTGGAACATTCCTCTTGAATTCATCGACCATTTTTTCCGCATCATGACCACTAAGGATCACGCAAGTTAGTCTCACCATTTGAGCTCCATCCACTCCCTCCAAGGATTGATATCTTGACTCCATTAATTCATCAAACTTCCCCAAAATGTATTCCTCCGACGTGCATGTATCAGTGTTGAACGGGTCAGCTCCGGAGACCTTTGTGACAAAAGCCTTATACAAATTTGAAGAATACTGGACCGCATTGATTTTATCATGTAGAACCCCTACCAGTTGCTTGAGTACCTCCAATGTGAGGTCAATTCTGGAGTGTTTGGTTTTCACAAAATCGAATGACTCTTCCCCTATAATCCTGGACTCAGAGACCATTTCCTCCCCAAGGCCGAGGATTTCTTCAAGTTCTACCTTCCATGCTTCATAATTTTCTATAACACCCTCCCATATGTTGATAATAATTTTTGCCTGATGAAAAGCGTGACGGGCCATATACAGGTCCAGGAGGGTGGATACCAGGAAGCACTGGGTGTTCCCTATCTGTAGAGCAACCCACTCATCGACCGCTTATGCCTTCTTCTTCATTGCTCGTAGGGATTCTATGTCACTCTATGGTAATCGCGCATCAGATATGGAGGCCTCTGGAGGAATGACACTGATAGGTCGGGCCAGCTCAGTAAGTAATCCCATAAGGTTTGTTGTCTTCTCCTTTTCCACTCTGAGCCTTTGGGCCTCCTTTTCATATCAGGCCTCCATGGCTCTGGTCGCCTCTTTCAAAAAGTTCACTTCACCCTGTTTTCCTCTTTTTCCCAGGGATATCTCTGTGATATCATAATCTCCAGCTTTGGCAGTTGCCTCATCAGCATTTGGGGGAGGTGTGGCCACAACTACAACTATTTCTCTACCCGGCCCAATTCGAAGAGTATGAACCGTTTGGGCTTTCTTGGCCTTTGGTGGATTCTGGACATGAGCCATCATCTCGGCTAGGGAAAGATGAGCTCTAGGGATGGACGGAGATTTTCTTTTCTTGTTTTTGACCAACCACTATGGCAGAAGGGGTGGCTTATTTGCCAAAGTCTATTCTTTAAGTTCTTCCCCTGTATCTTGTTGCTACTGCTCCTCAGTGGTGTGAGTCTCGCCGGGCTCTCTCCCTTCATCTTGGGCTTCATCGACAATAATTTCCCCGGTGAAGTTTATTTCTTCCGCCTTGTCCTCTGCCTCTTTTGTTTCATCTGGGCCCTTATTGGCCATCCTGGGGGTTTCTTCCTCTTGTCACTCTTCTTGTTCCTCGGCCTCCATCACTGGGATTTCTTCTTCCATTGGTATATCCTTTGGCAATAGGGGAGGTATCAGGCCAAGATTTAACATTTGAGCTGAAGTTATTACCTGCCCAAAGGTCGCTCTGGGGAGTGGCACTTGGAACGTAGTGGCTGAGGTTACGATTGCTCCCATAGGTTCAGTTCCCTCAATGTATGTCATTTTTTCACTCTGCTTCTATTGCTCCACTCCCATATTTTATATCTTCGGGACCTCAGAGGTGATCTCTTGTTCTATTTCCTTCTCTTCTTCCATCTGCTCTTCTTGCTCCTGTGCAGGTTCTTGTTCCAGAGCCTCTTCTTGCATTGGGACTTTAGCTTCTATTTTCTTGATGTTCCCCTACAAATTCCCGAACTCGTCGGTTACAAAAATATCATCAAACTCATCCTATGGGGGAGGATTGGCGAGGACATCGGTAGGCTCTAGTTTCCTCTCTGGTTCTGGGGAGTTGGAAGAAAGGATCTCAACTTGTGGGACTTGGGGCATCCCTAGATCCGGCTCTACCTTAGGCTTTTGGTTAAGCCTCTTCTTTCTCCTAGTAACTAAGGGAGGCCCCGCATCCCTTATTGTTTCTTGCTCTACCGGATCCACCCCTTTTTCCCTAACCATCAAGGCTGCTAGTGAAGGGGAGGAAGGAGGATGAATTGGTCCAGCCACAAGTATTAGAGTAGCTAGCCACATGATTAGATTCTACCACATTTGTTGGGAGGCTGCTACTGATTGTTTTATTTGTTCTTTAATGGGGACTTCTCGCGAGGTCGGGGTTGTCGCTATCCCTTTTCCTTTATCAACTCCCTGTGAAGAAGTCCCAGCAACCGGGGTTAACTTTGGTATCAGTTGGGCCACCCAGCGGACACTCTCGGGGCACACCTTCTTGAAATAGAGGTGGCTACATTCAACTATATTGTGAGTGAATTCTTCAATTATGGGCCCTTCCTGGGCATCTTAATTCACTAGTGGAAGGGCCAATTTATCGATCCCCTTTTCCTTTTACTGGGGATCTACCGTGGAGCCGGTGTCTGAGAAATCTTTTGGGAATCTCTGGAGCTTTAATCTTTCCATCATTCCTGCAGTCATTCTGACACAATACCGCCCCCAGACTTCCACATCATCTTGACAATCTTCCTAGAAGTCTTCTATGTAATATTGATGGGGCTCTGATGCCCAAGAAAGTGTCGTTGCAATCTTGGCATGTGGATCAAACTATTTTTGCGCTAAGTGAAATTCCGGCAGGTTATAGCATTTGAGCTCATTATCTGCTTCTTTATCGGTGGCTAGACTGCATGAATAGTTCCCACAAGTGATTGGGAATAGAATGTTTGTTACCTTCTTTAAGGCATAGAATGCGTGCAACTCCATTATCTTCTTGCAATACTCTAGGAGAATTATCTTGTCCCCACAATGTTTGGGCAATAAGTAGGGTTTCCCGGAGAAACTTGTCACCCTTATGTATGTGTGCTGCTGAAATTGTATATAGTAATGTCCGTAACTCTGGACCAAATTCATCACCTCCATAGACAGGAGGTATCCTGCATCCCGGGTAGGTGTAAGCAGGTGGTAGTAAATGAAGGCATCGTTTACCTGGCAAAAACTAGGGAAGTTGGCCTCCCATTGAATCTGTGAGAAATGGTCCCAAGGGGCCTTCTAGCCTGGGCCAATCCTGAGTACACCCTCTGTTAGTCACCCATTGGTGTGGGGTCGTTGTTGTGCCAGGGCCTAGAGAACATAGGAAGTCATATAAAACTTCTTCTTCTTGGCTAATTGAAGGAACTGAGAGTCCACATGGTTTGAGATTATGGCAGCCCAATCAAAATATTTTTCGACCGTGCTGATACCCAGCAAAAAGTAATACATCCACCCGGAGAACTCTCAAGCATGTTGTTGTCTGAAGACCCAGCATAATGCTATCATCCCCATCTGGATGCTTTCCTTAAATTTGGCCTTGGGATTTCTAGCTTCATCCTCTTTGGGGTCTTGAGCCAATTATTGTTCATATATATGGGCTGCCTCTTCCAACTAAGTAAATTGTGCCAAGGCATCTGACTGGGTGACTATAGCTGGATTGTCAAATTGGGGGATCCCCAAGCCCCTCTGGAAGGTATCAGGGTCGAGGGACACCATGGGAGTAGGATACCCTGTTGGTTTTGGGGCTGCGAGCATAACAGCCCGGACAAACATGTTGTAGTTCACTGCAAGTGTGAGAATAAGCTCTGGTGACTGCACAGAGCATGAAAAACAAGCTTCCTTGAGAATCCTGGAGTTCCCCATTTGAATGGCCAATGGATCTCCGGCCTGTCGCTGAATGTACATGATCTTTACCAAGGCCTGCATTTTGGGCCACGTCTCGACGCTGGTGTCGGTGATGAACTAGACTTTGGACTCAATCTTTGAGCCCATGATGACTCCATCTTTTACATATTTCAGGCTCATAGGCAGTTTCTCCAGGGCCTTCTCCATTTTAGATCTAACTGCTGCCCTGGTAACCGTCGTAGAAGGTAGTTCCAGAATTTCGGGTGGTGAGGATGCAGAAGCTTCAGACATATTTGAAAGTTTTTTGTTCTGGAAACCTGCAAGGCAAGGCAACCATCAGAACACATAGATAAACAAAAACTCTGGGGTCCAAAGATCTTACCATCGTGGCGCTTGCTTCCCCTGAAAAGTTAGCTTCATTCAAAAACTCCGGAAAGCATATATATATTGCGAACTTGGAAATTTAAACAACATCTGGGTCCGGGGAGGTCTCCACACACTTAGTAAAAGCAAGACATGGGTTGGGTGATGGCAAGAGACCTAAAGCCTGGGGAAGTAACCGTTGGCAGGTGTGCACAAAAAGTGAGTTGTCAGACCCACGTGGGCACAACGTAGGTGACCAATAAATGGGAGTTATAGTGACGGCGGCAGAGCCAACTGTCTGAATGCATGAAAAGATAAGGCCACTCTGAAAAATTTAAATGCACACATGGGACATAAATGTAAGTCAGGATAGTTTACGGAGGAGAGAGAAAATCACTTGGTTGAAACTGGCCGAGAGCCGAGTTTCAACCAGGCGGTATTCTACATAGAGCGAGCTCACAACTCAAAAGAAGAAACAAATGCAGCATGGCGAGCTTGCTAGACTACCAGGAAGAATACACATAGAATATACACCAAATCTTAAGAGTATATACATGTAGACCAGAAGGATACACAACAATATACATCAAATGTACACATATACACAACGCAGAGCAGATATTTATGAAAACCATAAAATGTATAGATATTTACAACCTTTCTACAACATCTATAGACTATGCTACATCTGCACAGAGGGAAGACAACCCTCTAGGAGAGCTGACCCACCAATGGGCGGTGAACCAGAAAGAAATGCAAGACAAAACAACAGAACAAGACAATGCAAACAAAACCAGAAAGTAGGAAAGAAAATAGAAAGGAGGGAAGGCACCAACCTGAATGAAGAAAACCAAGGAAAGGAACTTGTGCCACGAATGCTCTGCAATAGCCACTACTGCCAAAAAATCACAACTTTCCACCATAAACCACCCATAATTGCTCAGAAAAGCTTAGAATGGCTCGCACTGGATTATCGCTAAATCACTGTAAATCGCTCTTAAATCGCTAAGATTTCTCAAGTGTTTAATCATGGTAAATGTGAAAATGACAGGTAACTTCTATTTATACCCAAAGTAAAAGAAAGTCACCTTTCCTTCTGCAAACCCCATACAGATAGACCTCCGGACTCTGGGCCTAGGGATTCCATGAGACGATACCACCTTAAGGAAAGAAGACATCACGGTGAAGAATCCCGGAGTCTGGAATCTGGCTCTTGACAAAGGACGACCAACTCCGGGATGGGCCCCGAAGACATGAGAGACCAACAAAAAAAAACAACACCATGGGGAAGAAAACCCCGAAGAAGGAAAACAAAGAAAAAGACAAGGCAAGAGCCAAAAGTAGAAAGCAAAAAAAAGGGGGACCCAACATTTTTCACACAAAATGTAGGGACGGGGATGCAGGGCATAACAAATGGAAACTATCTGGGATGAATGTCGTAGCGCATTTGAGAACTATAGAATCTCTAGTTAGCAAAAATAGGCACAAATTGTTACCTCAAAGCATCTTACTTGCAAACATTAGCATGTTTGAGGAAATCTGGCCATACGCGATTTAACCCGTGATCCTTTCATCAGTGGTGAAGTGTGTGCTTCAGAAGGAAATCAAGCCAATGACCTCTGGGAGAGGTAGAGAAGTGGCACAAAGTAGATCAGACCCCAAAGTCATCAGATTAGCTTGTTTCTCCTAGAGGTCAGATTTTTGTCCCACTTCTTGTTATTTTGTATGTTTCTGGGTGGGAGGGCGGTACTTCTTTCACCATCAAGCTTAAGCTTAGCTAATTTTAATGGTGATACTTATTTCACCCTTCCACCTATTTTTATATGTTGAATGGGGGATAAAAACTCTGGACCCAGAAAGAATCTTTTAAAAGTTCATACTTGGGTCAACCAACTTAGTGTGACCGATCTACCCTTGATATGTCTGATTACTTGTCCTTTGTTTTTATTTTACTGATTGCCAGATTTCCAAAAATAAACCCGATGAAGATTGCTCAAAATATACTACCAAACTTGTAAAATAACTCTGGACACCGGAATGATTCCATTATGCTAAAAATAGATTCCTAAGTTCACCATGCTAAAGACAACATCCTGGAGACCAAATGTTATGCAAGACATTCCAATCCTTACAAGAGGGAGAACAAAACACTGGAACATGAAAAGAAGACAAGAAACAAGAATGAAAACAACCAAGGAAAAAGGACTATCTCAGAGGACAGCCAACAAGACTATTTACAAAGCAAGGTACCTCCCAATAAGGCACCGGGAAAGAAATATTTACAAGCCAGAAACTTTACATAAAATACAACTTTGGGAAAATCCACCTTATTCAAAATAATGTTTGAGAAACTGTCCATTGACGACCAATGGGACAAGTTCTTCGGTCATGGTGTTAAGGTGGTAGGTATTTTCCCCATAGATCTCTAAGATTAAGTATGGCCCGAGCCAGAGCCATTGGAACTTGGTGTGCTTGCCTTTTTTCTCCCGGGCCTTGTCCCACAGCAGGTCCAAGTCCAAAATCTGAAAAGCCTTGTATTGGGCTCTGTGATCAAACCATCATTTTACCACTGCTTGATGATGCGTAAAATGTTCAAGGGATGCGTCTCGCTGTTCTTCCATCCGCACCAGATTTAGGAGCCGAACCTCCATGATGTTATCTGAATTCCTGCATAAACTGCAAAACTAGGATCTGTAAGTTAATTGGGAATACTAGGTTCTAGACATAAACTAGATGGAATGGGGACATTCCTAGGGCGGCCTTAATTCAAATGCGATCTGCCCAGAGGGTGAATTTCAATTTTTGGTGCCAGTCTCGGGGGTTCTGTTCTAGCAGGTGTTTGATCACTTCAAGTAGATTTTTATTCATAGATTCAACAACGCCATTCCCCTGGGGGTAATAGTTACTAGAAAACTTCAGGGTGATCTTCCGATTGTAGGTCTACTCAAGTAATTGCACCGAAGAAAATGCCAGACCATTGTCACATACCAGAGCAAAGGGCATTCCAAACCTTGTGATGATGTTTTCTTCCAGGAATTTAATGACTACGTCCGCCGTGTTATTCTTACAAGGTATAGCTTCTGACCACCGGGTGCAGTAATCAGTAGCAGTTAGGATGTACTGGTGGTTGGTAGATGAGTTGGGGTTGATTTCCCCAATGAAGTCAAATGCCCATTGGGAGAAGGGCCTAGCCTGGAAGACTGGTTGTAAAGGCATAGCCAGGTTATGCTCACGATGCGCTGCAGTTTGGCAAGTATGGCATCTGCGAATGTGAGTATAAATATCTTTAAATATACAGGGCCAATAGTACTCGGCCCAGAGGATTTGATGGGCGATGGCATCATCTGAGCCTTGCCCGATTCCAAACTACCCATGGAATTCATCGATCATCTTTGCAGCTTGGTCTCTGTCAATGCACCGCAGATACACTCCCTCATAGTTCCTGCGGTAAAGCGTGGAATTTTTAATCATGAAGTGAGCGCTTTTCATCTATAAAGCATGGTTTTTATTAGGAGGTAACCCATCTGGGAATTTTTTGTTTAATAGTAAGTATACCAGATCCGTATACCATGGGTCTCGTGTGATGGACTCCACCGTGTAAGTTTGGCATTCTATGCGGAGAGTCTCTTCTGCCATCGCTCGACTTAGTCCTTGGCCTCGGACTATCTTCATGGGTTGCATTTCTAAGTCATATTCCTGGAGGATGGCCATCCATTTCCCCCATCTTTCACCCAACTCACTCTGCATCAGCAGAGACTTCACGGCTTGGTCCGGGATGATAGCATGCACCTTGCTCCGGAGAATATAATGCCAGAATTTCTTCACGGTGCGCATAAGAGAAAAGGCCTGCTTTTCCAGTGGTGAATACTAGACTTTGGTGTTCTTGAAGCGGGAGCTCATGAAAGCTATTGTTCATTCTTCCCCTTCAACCTTTTGAGTCAACACTGTCACGGCAGAATGCGGTGAAGCAAAGGAGTAAATGTAAAATGGAAGGGAGTATTCCAGACTAGCCAAGATAGGTGCCTCCGTTATTATCTATTTGATCTGGGAAAATGTGCGCTTTGCTTCAAGACTCCACTCAATCTTGGTATCCTTATTCATCATTTCATTGAGTGGTTTGACTATCTCGGTGAATCTAGTGATGAACCGCCAAATGAAGCTGATCTTTCTGAAGAAAGACCGCATCTCTTTCTTGCTGTTGGGCATCTGTTAATTTAGCAGCGCTTCAACTCTCTCAGGGTCAATGGATATGCCCTTCTCAGAGACAATATGCCCAAGCAACTTCCCTTCTATGACCCCGAATATGCACTTCTTGGGTGAGGTAGGTGGAAAGATGGTCAAATCATCTATATAGATGATTATGCACCAATTTACAAGGCCCTTGAATGCGATGTCCATAGCCTTTTGAAATGTGGCCCCTGTGTTAATTAAGCCAAAGGGCATCCTCCTGTATGCAAATTTTTCCCACTTGGTGGTGAACGTTATTTTCTCTCTGTCTTCGTACTTAACCATGACTTGGTTATACCCAGAGTACCCATCCAAGAATGACATCATTTGGGATCCATTTACTATCTGCAACACCTCAACCAATGAGGGGAGAGGGTGATTATCCTTCTTGGAGGCCTTATTCAAGTTTCAAAAATCCACACACAGGTGAATTTTGCTGCTCTTCTTCCTTACAGGGACCAGATTGGAAACCCACGTAGTATTTCCGGATTGGAAATATTATCCAGGTTGACAGCAGTTTCTCCACCTCCTGACGAATCAGAGGCTTGATCAGTGGGTTGACTGGTCATTGCTTTTGCTGAAAAGGCTTAGCGTCAGGTTTCAGGGGAATAGTATGAGTCATGATAGATGTGTCGTATGTTTTTAAATCCTCATATCCCCATGCAATTACGTCTATGTATTCTCAAAGAACCGCAAGAATCTTCTCCTTTTCCTCAAGGGAGCAGGAGGTGCCAATGTGTATCATCTTTTCCTCACCAGACTGGCTGATGTTTCTTTTTCAAATTTTCCTCCCTCAGAGGAGGATGACATCTTCTCCTGGCCCCGAGGGTCTAAGTCAAAGATTCATTCAAGCGCAACCATCCCCTTCGAGATGGTGTTAGTGGGTAGGTCCATGATCCCATCATCTTCATCACCCTATCCAGTATCATCATGGTCTTGTTCCTCCACTATATGGTCCTCAAAGACACCAACATTGGCCATGAAGGCTAGGATATGCTGATCATCCTCAAAAACTTGAAAGTGGGTGACATTATCTGGGATGGATAGGGTGGGGATCATCTCAACTGAAAATCTCCAGAGTCGCAAGCCATCCATGGGCTCAAGTGTGCTGGCGGAAATAGCGAGGGCATCCGGGACATAATTCCATCGCTAGAGAATAAGATCAATGCCAAAGACATCAAAATATTTAATAAGGCTCCACGCCCAGTTGCGGTATGTGGCCAGTCTCTTGTCATGACATGTATATTGACTCCAGACCTGTTTGACAACTAACTCTGAGTCACCCAAAGCTCGTAGGCGGGTGACTCCTTTCCTTAACGCAAATAAGAGTCCAAGAACCAAAGCCTCGTACTCTATAACATTGTTCGTGCAGTTGAACTATGCCCTGTAGGATGCGAGGAAGGATTTCCCTCGTGGGTTGATTAATTCTACCCTGGCCCCGCAGCCTTGTTTGGATCAGGACCCATCGAACTTAAGGGTCCACAGATCATTATTTGCAGCCTGGAGCTGGGGAGCGGGAGTATCCTTTGGATTGCTTTTGGGAGACTTGGGAGGAGCTTCCTCCTGCACTGTTGGTGTATGGGTGGGGTTTACCTCTGGAGGGGTTTGAATCTGAGGTTCCTGGGGAAATGGCACCAAAGAGGTGTTTCCAACAGGAATACTGGGTCCTGGGGGATCAATTATCCATTCTCTATTCTAGAAGGTGTTGATGTGTTGGGTAGCGACAGAAAGGCAAAGTCCACACTCTAGCTCTGAATGTTTTTGATAGTGTGCTCGGCACCAAGTACCAGATAAGAGAGTAGCAGGGGTCACTGCGGCACCTTGAGAGTCAACCTCAACCCTCAACTTTTCTTCTAGGTCCTGGGTTCTCTGCAGAACTATGAGATCCTCCCCGAGGGTGAAATTGAATGTTAGGATTTCAAAGGGTCGGTACACACCCAGGGAAGTCTCAGAGAAGAAGACCTCACTAACCCTCCCAACTTTGGTAAGGGCCTACTTCATCCAAGGTTCACTTTCAACCTGGATCTTGTTTGATTCTCCTTCCCAGGGGAGCCATAAGTGGGAGAAGTTGATCGAGAAGTATCCATTCAAGGAATTAGACCAATTCTGACCTAATAACATCCCGTAAGTCTCTGGGATGTCCACCACTTGGATGTCAATTATGCTGGCTATCCTGGGGTCCTGGATAAGCTGTATCCGGATGTTCTTCAATTCTCCCACCATTTTCATGGCAATTTTATCTAGCTGAATCACTGCGCCATTAGATGGGGTGGGATGGAATCTGAGCTTCTGGCATATGGAAAGGGGCATGATGTTGCCCGAAGCTCCAGAGTCTACTAGGCAGTTGTGTATGTTTTTGCCTTGGATATTCAAGCCTAGTAGGAAGTGAGGATCTTCATTGTTTCCCTAGAAGACAACTGCGTTGGCGTCCTCAAAAGAGACGGTCTTGGGCGGGCGACTGACAACTTCTAGGTTTCCCAAGAGCTTTAGAAGAGACTTCTTCTACTCGGGATAGTTTAGAAAAACCTCCATCAGGGTCATGGAGGTGGTGGTCTGCTCTAATGCCTTTGTAATGTCAAATCTTCCTCCCAGGAATTGGTGACTTCCCTTAGCCAAGTCTTTTTCTTGGTTAGAGCTAGAACCTTTTAGAGGGGCGGGCCGATCAGTTGCATTATCCCAGGGAGGAGTGTCCCTGGTGGGAGGTGTAGGTGTGTAAGCTAGTCCTTTACCAGCCTGACTCTAAGTATTGTATGGAGCCGCAGGTTAGTGAAGGCATTAGCTTCAAAGGGCGGGATCGATTCATCAAAGAATCCTTGCAATTCAAATTCTTCTTCATCTTCTTCGAAAGTCCTGAAGAAGATAGCTTCATAGGTGAAGGCATTGTGGGTTGACTCTTGCACAGGAGGCTTTGGGGTAGTAGCATCATGTGATTGTTGTCTGTCCATCTGGGAGATCATGATGACCTTTTTCAGTGTGGCACAGTTCACCTCATTGTGGGAGCCTGTGTCATGCAATCTACACCAATTGGTCATGGGCTGGAAGTCTGCAACCAGTGTGAAATGTGATGGTCCAGCACCACTTTGATTGGCATTTTAGTTTGGAGGCGGGCCTCCGGTGTTCGCGTTATTGTTCCATTGCTATTGATTGGACCAAGGCCCATTGTTGAAGTTTCTTCCCCCGGCGTTGTTGTTTCATTGGCCGGAGAAGATATTCCCTATCTGGGAGTTAGAATTCTGGGGTGTGTAGGACCCCACCTTCAGCTGACCCATGTCCACAGTCAGGGTAGACAACATTCACTGGAGGGACTCAACCTCAGTGGTCAACTGAGTGTTTGTGTCACAATGTGATGGTTGTTGTTGTTGGTTTCCTGGGAAGGCAACAGTATTCACTGGAGTCAAGGGTTGCAATCCTCCAGTCGTGGATGACTAAAAGAAAGGAACTCTGGGTGGTTGTGTCTGAGGTTTTTGTGCCTGCTGTGGTTGATTCCAAGGGAAGACTTTCAGACATGGTATTGCCTGAGTCTGTGATGGATAAACATACCAGGCCTGCTGGTCTATCGGTAGTGGCGGGGGATTCATTACCATTGCGGGGGCACCCATTTCCAGATTGGGATTATACCCCCAGCGTATGTAGTTCCATTAGGGATCATGTTGAAAGGCATACTCTACCAAATCCTGCTTCGAGATTTATTGAGACCACGGGATAATTCTAAGGCTAGGTTGTAAACCTTTGCCAAAGTATCCCAATCGCCCACAGCAGTTGTTCTCCAAAGGAGAGTGGCAACAAAGGGGTCCATCGCGTTAAGATAAGTCTATATGGTTACTTCTGGGGATGGAATGAAATGACCCGTGCACCGCTTCAGGGCGCGCTAGAACCAATGATTGAATGTTGTGAGGGGTTCATTGGGTTCCTTTCTAATGGAGATGAACTAGCTGTGGGACCAAGTTGGGTCCACATGTACACGAAAGGTAGCCAAGAAGGCATCCTCCATGTCCTGCCAACTGTAGATGGAGTTGGTGGGAAGGTTTAGGTACCAGTTCAGCTCACCCTGCTGCAAGGATAGAGGAAACATCTGGGTCACAACATCCTCATGTTGGATCTGATGTCTGTTCATGGAATCCTTGTATTCCTGTAAGTTCTCTTTCACATTTCATAAGCCTAAGTGCTCATATCATGGGAAAATCTTCTCCGGGTGCAAGGGTAAGTCATTGATTGCACCCGAAAAAGTTCCTATAGGGGACCCAGTGTTACCGAAATATGCAGCCATTGGGGGAACTAGATTTTGATTAATTTGAGTGATGGTTCCCGAGATTTCCTAAGAAGTTTGGATATTCTAAGGTATGCTGGACCCCTAGACAATAGTGGCTGGTTTGGTTTTTGGGGTCCACTTCTTTCGAGCAAGAGGTTCAAGTTCAACAAACCTTCTGAGGTTTGGGGCTGACCTAAGGATTCTCTCAAATTTTGCTGGGGAGAAAGACCCAATCCCACTGAAGGCTTAACTCCCAAAACTATAGCTTTGGGAACCCTCGAGAGGTGTAAAATCAGAGTCTTGAGGAGGGGATGAGTTAATGAAATCCTTCTAGCGCTAGTTTCTGTTGATGAGACTTTGGTGACCGGGTCTGCCAACAGTCACAAGTTGTCACCGGGTACCGAGGGTATCGACCAACTTTGCCTGCAAAGGTTGTCCAGAGAAATGAGATTCCCTAGGCCTCCAAGCACTTGAGTTTCAGGTCTCGACAGTGCGGAGCTCAGTTGGGAGATGTGACTATTTTTGAGGGGGATAGCTGGTTTCTTCAACTCATTCTCTCTGGGGACTCACGAAGATGAGGTTTCTCCAAGCATTCTACACTTAGCAAATAAATTGAAAAAGATCTCGCAGGGTTAGAAGTATTTCATCTACCTATAGTTATGTTTAAACATTCAATACATCAATAATGCTCTGATATACTACACTAAATATTGAAGAAATGCACAACCATCAATTCATATTTCATCAGTAGCAAGGGAAAAGAGGTCACTAAGCTACTTAAATTATCAAAGCAGAAGACATGAAGAACATAAAACATAAAATACCATTTAACTCAGAAGATTGAATGTCAACAACATCATTGCAAGAACTCTCCCTTCTTCATTAATATTTCTTCCAGCAAGCATTGGTGCGTGGTACAATGGCGACTCCAAAGGAGCATCTAACTTCTAAAAACTTAAAGACCAAGGAGCATTGAGCTTTGCAACTGAAATGAAAATACTGCTTCTCTATTACTATGGACTGCAAAATCATCAATTTCACCGACCCTTGGAAAAGAGCCAGACTTACAATTTATACACATTTTCTTCTAACCCTAACCCTAACCCTATTTTATATCTTGCCATAAAATATATTATCCGGTGGCCGGTACTACCTGCACCACTTTACAAAAGACCTCGAGACAGAGAAGGTCTTACATGTCAGAAGAATGAGACAAGAAGATGGAGTGGAAGAATCGACCTCGGGAAGAGAGCTGAGAAAGAGAAGGAAGAAACTTTACCCCCCATGGATCGAGGCTACATGCCTCATAAATGGGAAATATGGCACCATGTCTCCAATGTGCCAGGTGTATATCTGAAGCAGCGCCTCGAGAAGATCATCTGTCAGAAAACCAACTACTGATCCGACGTGCCATGATGTAGCCAACTACCCTCTGAAAATATTTATTAACCACTTTTGAAAGTGACCGGTCAGCCTCGGGGATCAGGACATAGATCACTCGAAAGAATACAAAATTTAGGATCCAGGACTACGGGATCCGGGAAATTATATTTTGAAAGAATAAAGAATACCAAATGTTTGGGTTTCTCCGGCCCCCGGAGAAACTTTATTGTTTCCTTTTATCATTGAAGGTCTAGAGGAGGTGGGAGATTCCATCCTCATCAATCTCTTTGAGGTCAGACTGCCGGTATTTGGCCACCTTGATATGTTCTCCTAGCTCCGGAACATTCCTCTTGAATTCATCGACAATTTTTGCCGCATCATGACCACTAAGCATCACTCGAGTCAGTCTCACCATTTGATTTCCATCCACTCCCTCCGAGGATTGATATCTTGACTCCATTAATTCATCAAACTTCCCCAAAATGTATTCCTCCAGCATGCATGTATCAGTGCTTAACGGGTCAGCTTCGGAGACCTTTGTGACAAATTCCTTATACAAATTTCAAGAATACTGGACCGCGTTGATTTTATCATGTAGAACCCCTACCAGTTGCTTGAGTACCTCCAATGTGAGGTCAATTCTAGAGTGTTGGTTTTTCACAAAATTGAATGACTCTTCCCCTAGAATCCTAGACTCAGAGACCATTTCCTCCCCAAGGCCGAGGAGTTCTTCAAGTTCTACCTTCCATGCTTCATAATTTTTTATATCACCCTCCCATATGTTGATAATAATTTTTACCTAATGCAGAGCGTGATGGGCCATATATAGGTTTGGGAGGGTAGATACCAGGAATCGTCAGGTGTTTCCTATGTGCAGAGCGACCCACTCATTGACCGCTTGGGCCTTCTTCTTCATTGCTCATAGGGAGTCTATGTTGCTCTGTGGTAATGGCACATTAGATGTGGAGGCCTCCAGAGGAATGGCACTGATAGGTCGGGCCAGCTCAGTAAGCAATCCCATAAGGTTTCTTGTCTTCTCCTTTTCCGCTTTGAGCCTTTGGGCCTCCTTTTCATATCGAGCCTCCACGGCTCTGGTCGCCTCTTTCAACAAGTTCACTTCGCCTTGTTTTCCTCTTTTTCCCAGGGATATCTCTATGATATCATAATCTTTGGCTTCACCAGTTGCCTCATCAGTGTCTGGGGGAGGTGTGGCCACAACTGCAACTGTTTCTCCGCCCGGCCCAGTTCAAAGAGTATGAACTATCTAGGCTTTCTTGGCCTTTGGTGGATTCTGGACCTGAGCCATCATCTCGACTAGGGAGAGATGAGCTCTGGGGATGGACAAAGCTTTTCTTTTCTGGTTTTCAACCAACCACTGTGGCAGCAGGGGTGGCTTATTTGCCAAAGTTTGTTCTTTAAGTTCTTCCCCTATATCTTGTTGCTGCTGCTCCTCAGTGGTGTGAGTCTCGCCCGTCTCTCTCCCTTCATCTTGGGCTTCATCGATAACATTTTCCCTGGTGACATTTATTTCTTCTACCTTTTCCTCTTCCTCTTTTGTTTCATCTGGGCCCTTATTGGCCATCCCGAGGGTTTCTTCCTCTTGTCACTCTTCTTGTTCCTCGGCCTCTGTCACTAGGATTTATTCTTCCATTGGTATATCCTTTGGCAATGGGGGAGGTATTGGGCCAAGATTTAATGTTTGAGCCATATTTATTACCTTCCCAAATGTCACCCCAGGGAGTGGCACTTGAAACATGATGGCTGAGGTTACGGTTGCTCCTGTAGGTCCAGTTCCCTCAGTGTATGTCGTTTGTTCACTCTGCTTCTATTTTTCCACTACCATATTTTGTATCTCTGGGACCTCAGAGGCGATCTCTTGTTCTATTTCCTTCTCTTCTTCCATCTTCTCTTCCTGCTCCTACATAGGTTCTTGTTCTAGAGCCTCTTCTTGCGCTGGGACTTCAGCCTCTGTTTTCTCGATGTCCCCCTGCAGATTCTCAAACTCGTCGGTTGCAAAAACATCATCAAACTCATCCTGTGGGGAGGATTGGCAGGGACATCGGCAGGCTCTAGTTTCCTCTCTAGTTCCAGGGAGTCGGAAGAAAGGATCTCAACTTGTGGGACCTGGGGCATCCCCAGATCTGGCTCTACCTTAGGCTTTTGGTTAAGCCTCTTCTTTCTCCTAGTAACTAAGGGAGGCCCCACATCCCTTATTGTTGCTTGCTCTACCAAATCCACCCTTGTTTCCCTAATCATCAAGGCTACTAGTGAAGGGGAGGAAGGAGGACGAATTGGTCTGGCCATAAGTACCAGAGTAGCCAGTCGCATGATCATATTCTCCTGCATTTGCTAGGAGGCTGCTACTGATTGTTTTATTTTCTCTTTAATGGGGACTTCTCGCGAGGTCGAGGTTGTCACTATCCCTTTTCCTTTATCAACTCCCTGTGAAGAAGTCCCAGCCCCCAGGGTTAACTTTGGTATCGGATAGGCCGCCCGGCGGACACTCTGGGGGCACACCTTCTTGAAATAGAGGTGGTTGTGTTCAACTATATTATGAGTGAATTCTTCAATTGTGGGCGCTTCCTAGGCATCCCAATTCACTAGTGGAAGGGCCAATTTATCAATCCCCTTTGCCTTGTACTGGGGATCTACCGTGGAGCCGGTGTCTGAGAAATTTTTTGAGAATCTTCAGAGCTTTAATCTTTCCATCATTCCTGCGGTCATTCTTACATAATGCCACCCCCAGACTTCCACGTCATCTTGAAAATCTTCCCAGAAGTCTTCTATGTGATATTGATGGGGCTCTGATGCCCGGGGAAGTGTCATTACAATCTTGCCATTTGGATCAAACTATTTTCACGCTAAGTAAAATTCTGCCAGGTTATAGCATTTGAGCTCATTATTTGCTTCTTTAGTGGTGGCCAGACTGCATGAATAGTTCCCACAAGTGATTTGGAATGGAATATTTGTTACCTTCTTTAAGGCATAGAATGCGTGCAACTCCATTATCTGCCTGTAATACTCCAGGAGAATTATCTTGTCCCCACAATGTTTGGCCAACAAGTAGGGTTTCCCAGAGAAGTCGGTCACCCTTATGTATGTGTGCTGCTAAAATTGTAAATAGTAATGTCTGTAACTACTAGACAAATTTATCACCTCCGTAGACAGGCGGTATCCTGCACCCCGGGTAGGTGTAAGCAGGTTGTAGTAAATGAAGGCATCGTTTACCCGGCAAAAACTGGGGAAGTTGGCCTCCCATTGAATCTGTGGGAAATGGTCCTGAGGGGCCTTCTGGCCCAGGCCAATCCTGAGTATGCCCTCTGTTAGTAACCTTTTGGTGTGGGGCCGTTGTTTATGCCAGGACCCAGAGAACATAGGAAGTCATATAAAACTTCTTATTCTTGGCTAATTGAAGGAACTAAGAGTCCACATGGTTTGAGATTATGGCAGCCCATTCAAAATATTCCTCACCTGTGTCGATACCCAGCAAAAATTAATACATCCACCCGGAGAACTCTCAGGCATGTTGTTGTTCGAAGACCCGGCATAATGCTATCATCCCCATCTGGATGCTTTCCTTAAATTTAGTCCTAGGGATTTCTAGCTTCATCCTCTTGGGATCCCTCTTTGGGGTCTTGAGCCAATGATTGTTCATATATATACGGGCCCCCTAATCCAACTGAGTAAATTGTGCCAAGGCATCTGACCAGGTGACTATAGATGGTTTGTCAAATTGGGGGATCCCCAAGCCCCTCTAGAAGGTATCAGGGTCGAGGGACACCATGGGAGTAGGATACCCTGTTGGTTCCGGGGCTGCGAGCATGACAGCCCTGATAGATGTGTTGTAGTTCGCTACAAGTGTGATAATAAGCTCTGGTGACTGCACGGAGAACGGGAAACAAGATTCCTTGAGAATCCCAGAGTTCCCGATTTGAATGGCCAATGGATCTTCAGCCTGTCGCTGAATGTACATGATCTTTACCAAGGCCTGCATTTTGGGCCACGTCCCGATGTTGGTGTCGGTGATGAACTGGACTTTGGACTCAATCTTTGAGCCCATGATGACTCCATCTTTTACATATTTTAGGCTCATAGGCAGTTTCTCTAGGGCCTTCTCCATTTTGGATCTAACTGCCACCTTGGTAACATCGTAGAAGGTAGTTCCAGACTTTTGGGTGGTGAGGATGTAGAAGCTTCAGGCATATTTGAAAGTTTTTTATTCTGGAAACCTGCAAGGCAAGGTGACCATCAGAATGTATAGATAAAAAAAAACTCCAAGGTCCGGAGATCTTACCATCGTGGCGCTTGCTTCCCCTAAAAAGTTAGCTTCATTCAAAAACTCTGGAAAGCATATATATGTTGCAAACTTGGAAATTTAAACAACATCTGGGTCTGGGGAGGTCTCCTCACACTTGGTAAAAGAAAGAAACTGGTTGGGTGATGGCAAGAGACCCGAAGCCCAGGAAAGTAACCATTGGCAGGTGTGCATAAAAAGCTAGCCGTCAGACCCACGTGGGCGGCACATAGGTGTGAAATAAATGGGATTTATGGTGATGGCGGCGGAGCCAACTATCTGAATGTGCAAAAAGTGAAGGCCACTTGGAAAAATTTAAATGTGCACATGGGACATAAATGTAAGTCATGTTGGTTTTAGGAGGAGAGAGAAAATTGCTTGTTTGAAACCATCCGAGAGCCGAGTTTCAACCAGGCGGTATTCTGCATAAAGTGAGCTCACAACTCAAAACCAGAAACAAACGTAGCATGGCGAGCTTGCTAAACTACCAGGCAGAATACACACAAAATATAAACCAAGCTGAAGAGTATATACATGCATACTGGAAGGATACATAATAATATAAATGAAATATATACATATACACAACACAGAGAAGATATTTATGAAAACCAGACAATGTACAGATATTTACAACCTTTCTACACCATCTACAGACTATGTTACATTTGCACAAAGGGAAAACAACCCTCTGGCAGAGTCAACCCACCAACGGGCGACGAACTAGAAAGAAACGCAAGACAAAACAACAGAATGAGACAACACAAATAAAATCAAAAAGAAGCAAAGAAAATAGAATGGAGGGAAGGCACCAACCTGAACAAAGAAAGGAAAGGAAAGGAACTTGTGTCATGAATGCTCTACAATAGCCACTACTTCCAAATGATCACAACTTGCCACCATAAACCACCTACAATTGCTCAGAAAAGCTCGGGATGGCTCGCATTGGATTATCGCTAAATCATTGTAAATCATTCTTAAATCGCTAAGATTGCTCAAGTGTTTAATCGTGGTAAATGTGAAAATGACAGGTAACTTCTATTTATACCCATGGTAAAAGCAAGTCACCTTTCCTTCCGCAAACCCCAGACAGACAGACCTCCGGACTCCGGGCCTGGGGATTCCATGCGACGATACCACCTTAAGGAAAGAAGACATCACGGCGAAGAATCCCAGAGTCTGGAATCCGGCTCCCGACAAAGGATGACCAACTCTAGGACCGGGCCCCGGAGACATGAGAGACCAACAAAAAAAAACAACACCATGGGGAAGAAAACCCCAGACAAGGAAAATGAAGAAAAACAAAGAAAAAGACAAGGCAAGAGCCAAAAGCAGAAAGGAAAAAAAAGGGGGACCCAACATTTTGCAGGGCATAACATCCACAGTGATCTTCTGCCTTCTTAGAGTAAGCAGATAGGTCATCCTAATACACCATCATAATTATATCAATGAAATCCTCAAAGGCAACATCTATTTCTCTTTTGAAGGTAGCTCCTACATTAGTGAGATTAAAAGGCATTCTAGCATATACATAAGTACCCCAAGGTGTAGTAAATGTTGTCTTGTATTGTTCTTCTTCTTTTACTTTTACCTAGTTATACCCTGAGAACCCATCCATCATTGACAACAACTCATTCCCTGTGACCTTTTGTAATAGTTCTTCCATGTTAGGTAGTGCATAATTCTCCTTTAATGATGACATGTTTATATTCCTAAAATCTATACAAAGTCTGATATCACCATTCTTCTTCCTAACAGGGACCAAATTTGAAACCCATGTTGAGTGTCTAATTGGCTTTATTATACCAGCATCCCTCATCTTGATCAACTCATCTTTCATCTTAGGGGCTAGAGTAGGGTTTATAGGTATTTTCCTTTGTCTGAATGGTTTGGCATTTAGCTTCAAATTTATCTCATGTTAAAAAAGGTCCTCTCGGTAAGCTTTAAGGTCATCATAGGACCAAGAAAATACATGCCTATATTTTCTCAATAATGTGATGACATTTCTTCTAATTTTGGGGGTTAATCTTTTACCCACAAATACTTCCTTTGGATTCTCTTCATTTTCCAATTTTATCCTCTCTACTTCATCCGTTGTAACATTGGTGTTTTTCTTGTCCATTCTTGAATCTTTATTGTCAAACAATCTCTCCATTTCTACAAGGCTTTTAGGAACCTTATTGGTTTTAAGTTGAATGACTTCCTTTCCAAATAACACTTCTTTCCCATTCTCTATTTCAACATGAGCATTCAAATCTATCAATTGACCTTCATACTCTTGTTCACAAGCTAAAAATTTGATTATATCTCTTCCATCTTCAAAGACTTGCCAGTTTTTTATGTTATCAGGTATAGCAGGCCTAGTTTTAACTTCAACTTGAACTATGTCTTCACAAGGGATGTCATTATGCTTCAATTCTAAATTAGCCATAAAATTTGCAAGGATATTTTCTGACCTATCTATCCAATCAATAGAAAAAGAATCAAAACATTCCATAGAATCCCATACTTCATTCCTATATCTTTTAAGATGAGTTTTCTTAGAAACAAATTTACTTTTAACTTGAGAAATAATCAATTCAGAATCACCAAAAACACTTAAACATTTTATTTCATGCTTACTAGCTATCTTTAAACCAAGAAGTAAAGCTTCATACTCTGCAACATTGTTAGTACATTCAAAATCTAGTAAGAAGGAATATTTAAATGTTTTCTTATCAAGGGAAAAGAAAATGACACTAGCTCCATTATGATCCTTGTAGCAAGCATGATCAAAATACATTTTCCAAATTGTATTGTTATTTATTTCAGCATTTAATTCAATAGGTTCAGTGTTATGCATTGCATTTTTTGAAATACTTACCTGAAAGTTATCGATATCAGAATGACAGAAATGTGTAACCAAACTTGGATCCACATCCTCAATAATGTATGGACTTCTAGTTTCCCTATATATTCTTACATCCCTGTCATTCACTGGACTAGAATCATAAGAAATATCTAATTGAATACTACCTCCAACTAAGCTAGACCAGTGTCTAGATAGAAGCATTCCATAACAAGCGGGAACTTCAACCGCGGTAATATCCATTTTATAAGACATTTCAGGACATGTAGGAAATTTAAATTCAACATTCTTCATTATACCTACAAGAGGAACATATCTATTATCCATAGCATAACATCTACCAAATTTGGTATCAACATTCATTCCTAATTCTTTCATTACATCATTAGGCATAATATTTACTGCTGCACCAGAATCTATCATACAATTCTTTACCAACCTATTGTTTATCAATAGATTAAGATAGAAAGGATCAATTTGATTTCAATTTTTGTTTAAAGTAGTTCCTAGATAAATAGCTGGAGGATCCTTTACTTCTTGGTTAAGATCTTCCTTATTACCTACATTAGACAATATTTTCAAAGCTTCATTTTTACATTCAGGTATTTTAACTATTTCAAGAAAAGGAACATATATTTTAACTTGAGATAATGCATTATACATGAAAGAACATTCATTGGGAAGAGATTTACTAACCACCTTTTCTCTTACTATTGATGGAAAGTCCTGAGGTTCTACCTGTTTATCTTGAGAAATATTTTTGTGTTTTGGCCTCTTTAGATCAATTCGTTTGTCAGGTTTCCCGATGTCTTCATTTAATCTTATATTCCTTAACCTATAATTGATTCTTGCTTCTTCTACTATAGCTATAGTGTATGCTTTCCTCTCCTCTTCTGTTAATTATCTTAATCTTGGATTACTTTCCTACTGGTTCCCATATTAATATACTGTATTTAGGTCATCCCTACAATAGTATTCATCTAAGGAGCTATAATCATCATATCCCCACATAGGATCTATTGATAATTTATTCATAGTGGGTTGCTGATCATCATTCTAATCTTCATCCTCTTTCTATCTTTGGGCAACAACACAATGTTCATAAGAATGTGGTAGTATGCAGGCTTGACACCAAGGGTATCTTTCCATAAAATGGTTGTTCTTCCTTAATGGATCAGGAGTATATAGTTCTTTGTTCACTGGTTTCCCATCCTTCCATTCTGTGTTATAAGGCATATCCTGCAACTTCTAGGTTGTACTTAAAGTTGTCTCTTCAATTATTCACTTGGAAGCCTTTTACCATATTCATAAGCCTATCAAATCTACCCTCCTCCTTGTGTTTCTTAGGTTCTTTTTGATTTAACAACCAAGTTTCTTCCCTCTTAGTGATTATACTAGATACCTTCCTATCATTTTAAATAGCTATAGCAATCTTAAGAGCATGTGCCAAAATAGCAGGTTTATGAGATCCAATTTCATAATTTGTCTTTCTATCAAAGGCACCCATATAGAAATTAATTAAGAAGGCATCAACAGGCTGAACATCCCTTGGAATACTATTTATAACCTTGTTGAATTCAGCCACAAATTCATTCTGACTTTTCTTCATACTTTTCAACTTGTGTGGTATCATTTTGGTCACCAAATTGTTCTATGAATTGATTTAAAAATTCATCCCAACTAGATATAGATCTGTCTAGAAAAATTCTAAACTATTCTGCTGCATCTTCTATGAGGGATTGAGGAAAAAATTTCATGTATACAGCCTCATTGAATTCATCAAATTATTGGATAACATTCTTCAAATTTACACAATGCACTTCACCTAATTCTGACCCATTCCCTGAGAAATTTGGAATTGCTCTCCTTAATTCATTTTTTAAGTCATTAGGACATCCCCTTATGCCATAAAAATCTAACTGTCTGTATCTGTCAGAAACTATTGGGGCTCTATAGGTGTTCCCATTTTGATTGATAGCTCCATGTCTTTGATTCTTCTGATTTACATTCTAAAATCTCTGATCATTTCTTGGTCCAGAATTTGAACTGACATTAAAATATCTTGGGCCATAATTTTGATCCCTATTATTTTGATATCCACTACATCCTTCCACTATTTTGATGTTTATACTGTTCATGTTGGTCAGATGTGTTAAGATTCACTCTATTGTTGTGGTCATGTTGTTCTCCATTATTCCACTGTCCTCAATGATCTCTCATTTCCCTATCATTGTTATTTTTCTCAGTTTTCCCCCTACTGTATGGTTCAAACAAAGGGTTGGTATGATCATTGTTAAAAATATGCTCACTCTTCTTCCTATGAGGGGGATTGTAAAATCCATTTCTATCATCCTTAGGAACTTCTTTATCTCTTGGTGAACTTATTGTTCTTCTTGTTATACTCATTTTCCTCAGTACCTCTTATGGTTGTCTTTTAAGAGCCATGACCATTTCTTCATCTTCTGATCCTGCATTGGCCATCTCACAAAACACAATATCCCACTTGTTAATTATTCTCTCTCTTTCTGTCATTTCCTGATTTGGTTCATGTTGAAACTCATGTCCTCCTCTATTACCTTGGAAAAAAGGATTACAATTTTCTTCATTGCTCTCATGGCTATGAGGCTTAAATTAGGGAACTTTTCACAAGCATATTCTTGATCATTAATATCAGGGTATATCATACATGGTACATATAGAATATTTTCACTTTGAGTCCTACCTTTCCTTAGGCTTAAGTCTAATTCAAGCTAATCTGGATGCAAGGATCTTCTACCCCACATGAGATAGTTACTAACCAAATTATATGACCAAACTTATCACCACTTTAAAATTATAGAGTCGCCACCTTCTTTTTAGAAGGAAATACCTATTTTCTTTTGAGTTCTTTTCTTCTAACAGATCCTAACCTTTATTACCAGAAACTCTGAAAAATGTTCTTTAATGATGAATCTTCTCCAGTAGAGTCACCAATCTGTTGGTGCTCAAATCAACAGATTGGATTTCCTATGGATTTTTCCTATCCAATGATGAGAAACCCAAGTGATTTTCTGACAAACAAGGTTTCAACTTGATTTAATTTTCAACCTTCTACAATTTTGGCTCTGCAGAACCAAGGTTGGTAGGCTTATACCCTAGACTTATCTCCCAAATCCTTAGAAATTTTTAGAGTAGATAATATGCATTCCAAACTCCTTTCTCTTAAAGTATGGAAAAGTACTAATGAGATCCTAAAACTAAGAGTAATGTATTATTAAAGTGTTCAAATGTAATGTTGCAAGAATTTAAAGAATATTTGATGGATTTAAGATATGAACTTAATAGATAAGATGGATATAGTATCTCAAAACTTTAAACAATTAAACTATTACTACAATCTAATAAACAAGAAAGACCAGTGCCTTAACCAACTATGGGCAATAGAGTCAATATCATCCCAATCCTATGTTTAACCTCAGAGACAGTTTTGCAAGAAAACTTATCACTTTAAAAGTGTTATGAAATGTACATGCAACCTAGAACAATTTCAAAGATTTCTCAAAAGGATGATAGTTCTCAGATGACAAACCGATTCACTGAGGCCTCAATCAACAGAATTTAACCATGCAAAATTAGAAAACCAATTGAAATATAGACTATGAATAAAATCAGGAGGCGTGCACATCAAACTATTACTTTGAAGAAGTTCTATTGGTTTATTTGAGGGACTAATTGTAAAATGATTAATGAAACAATTGCATATATGAATAAAAAGGACTTATCTTTATTGATTATGGAAAAATAGTACAATAGAGTTCACGTTTGCAGTCATTGATCCATCTATCCCATCTGACTATAGTAACAGTATGTCTTATTCTTCTTCTCTATGTTGATATGGTATCCTTATAAGTATGAAAACCAAAGGATGCAGATAAGCTTCAGATCAACACAACATTTCCTAAAAAATACCTAACCAAAGATTAATAACTGAATATTTAATGATTACAATAATATAATGTTTGGTTATCATTGTTTGATAACTGACGACAATAATTTGATAACATCTTCAAAACATGTCAGAGTCAACATCTTAAATAATTTATCTACATAATGATGGTAATCTGACCATATCTCTATCCATATTCTATATCATAATCTTTGCATGGCACCAGATATCATTGTTGATATATCAAACAACACAGTCCAGTATGATAATATCATTGGTATTGTCGACCTTGAAACCAGATCAAACATTTCTAACATATCCTTCGTCTGGTATTGATGATTTTGAATCATTGGCTTCAGGTATGTCAATCACATCGATATTCTTGTGCATGGTCTCTGGAATGAAACTTTTCATCTTTATCGACTGTAACCATGGCGTCGATCATCAGGTCTACATGCGATCGTTATCCACGATGTCAAAAATCTCAACCGTCTGTGTTCGCCACCTTTATTTTCTGCATGCGAAGTCAAATAATTAATAATAAAACAAACCCTTAAGCAAAATAAATGATTATAATATTTCAAATGCCACGTGGTAAATTAATTTTAATATTGTTCCCCAGGTCTTTTTTGTTTTCCCATTTCTTCCACATGTCGCATCCTTCGCTATCGCATAGTGGTTAAATCTTCTTCATTCTTCCATCACGCTAGCATGCTGAGCCAAATAATTTTCATCCTACGGTCGCAGATCTTTCCCAAGTGCCTTAGTTATCAGTCAATTACTTTTACCCTCTAGATTAATTCCTAGCTGTCGATTTAAGGCACAGGCTAAAAGACAGTGTTTAAGTAGTATTTCTTTTACTTCACTTTATGTGCCTCCATGTAGTCTAATCATTTTGTTCTGCCAACCAAATTTCAAAATATGTATCCATGTCATTCCACCTATATATCTTGGTGGGCCTAGGACATGTGTCATCCTTTTCACCATCGCATGATGTTTAAGTAGTGTGCAGCTTGGAATAGCGTTATCACGCTCAGCCGTTGGATCAGATCTAAATCTGACCAGATGGGACTTGGTTTACCTTTAGTCAAGCTGACTTCATATGAAAAACAATGATTGTGTTGTGGTTCCAATTCAATTAAAAATAAATTGTGTGTACATCGGTCATGCACTTTTAACCGTCGACAACTCAGTTTGACTGTTATCGATTATCATGGAGGTCGAGACCAGAATACTTTGCCACCCCGCGATGGATAGAAGATTTGTTTGTTGCCTCGTTGCACCATCACGCTTATAGGTAAGAAAAGGTTAATTTTACAATCATATAGTTTCATGAACTATGTGTTGATTACAATCATTGTACTTCGACTTTGACCTTGCTATCTTTTTATATGTAACACAGAGGAAATAAGAAGAAATAAATAGTAGACAAGTATATCTATTATAGATATGGATTCAAAAAATATAGAACTTACTAAAAGACCTAAGAAACATAAGTAAAATTGTAATGTATAAATCAAAATTCTATAGAAAATAAATAGCTAGATGCAAAGAGTTACTTCCCTGACTAATTATGGATACAAATTGATTTGCAGACATGGGTTCCACCACTGTTACACAATGTGGCTTCAAAAGTGCACAAAATGACTCCAATTAACAAAGAAACTATATGGTTCCTTTACTCTCATGACCCCAAACTCTCAACAGTGTTTTATTATTTCTTCAAATGACCAAATCCCAAAGCAATCAGACTCAAACCTTCAATAACATCAAAATCCCCAAATCGCTTACTTTAAACCCTCAAATCTAGGGCTTCTTAAATACATGTCTTCTCAACACTTCCAGGAAAAAATGGTGATGGTTTCACCTTATCCTCAACATATTAAGACCCTCCAAATCATAAAATACCTCTATCCTTAAGCTTGATCTCCTACTGATGTAACATACCAAGCACTTTCCTTGTGTTTCTTGTCACAAACCAATGGTGATCACCCTTTCTCCCTGTTATATGTTCATTGACTATTAGTTTCATAAAATACATGTTAGATACAATCATTTTATGAAGGTTAGGACTTTAATTTTATGGAATGATATCCATCTTTGTTAACTACCTATCAAAACAGTGAGGTTTAAGCCCTCAAACGGTGACAGTGCTACAACAAAGATATAAATTGAATTGAAAGTAATGAAAAGAAAATTCAAAGTGACTTCAAAATAAAAATGAAACACTCCTATAGTATCAAAATATCAGTTCTAATAGATTATCAATCACTAATCATATAGGACATCACACAATCTTTGCAAAATTTTGGGTTTTCCTTTATTTCCTGTCACAGTCTGTACTACACCAGACTTCTAATTCATACAATGGATTATTTTTCATTAAAATGACCTTTCCTAAACTTCCATAACCACTTTTTATCAGTTTTATGGATCAGTCTAAGGATTTTAACACTAAAACTTAACTTCCCTCCATAATACTAAACTAGTCATTTATATTCAAAATTTGAAATTTAAAACTTTTTAAAATGGCCTTCTTGAATGCCAAAATTCAACCTAATGACCTCTAATGCCTTATACTTATTCATGGACCTATTCTAAACTCCTAGAAGCTCAAGTTTATTTGTGGACACTATTGGTCCACATACAATCATATTGTGGTCCTTTTAAGGATATTTGGAGACTTTAAACATATAGGTCCGTTACATGATTTGAATGCCATTTCTAGAGTCCAATACTTCCCAATTGACCTCCTTAGAACTTTGCTTGTGCATCCCATTCCTCTGATCTTCTTTGGATATCTTTAAGGTCTTCATAATCTTCATATTTGGATTGGTTGTCCCAAAGTATTCTAATTTGTATCAGGGTACAATGATATGGTCTGAAAGTTGTTATCTATGTTGGTAATTGGCATCTTATGCTACAAAACATAAGATGTTAATCACAGAAAACAAATTTCAGACCAAAAATGCTAATCACATAAGAATTAAGATCTACTACTTAAGTTATTTTCTATGTTGGTACTTTGCATCTGGTTACTCTTCACGCTTTATTTTTCCAATCCTCAAGTGTCTAATGGTTGCACAGTATCACCTCACGACTGGTGCAGGGGCACCAATAGAATCGTTAATTTCATCACATTTTATGTGAAGTCAAATGTTTCCTTTCTAAAATATGAACTAAATCCCATGTCAATATAAATGTAAGGTATTTAAAAGCACAATCTTGCTAAATTTATAATTTAGCAAGATGTGCCAAATATGTAATTAGGGATTTGAATGGGCATTGTAACCGAATGGGAATACAAAGAATCGAAGGGTAGATGAATGGTTTGTAACCGTCAAGATGGTTTTTAAATAGACATCATTATGTAATCAAAAGAGAGAGTCGATAGGGGATAGAAAATAGGTTTTGGGGATAGTGAAAAGACTTTGAAAAGAGTTGGGCTCTCTGGCCTCCAGCCAGAGAGCCATCATAATATGTATTCGTTGGTTTTTAATGAAATGTATTTCTTGTAATGGAATCGATAAGTTGGTATTTTGAGTTTCCATCAATTCATTTTCTCTATCCTTCCTGGCTAAATGTGTTTTGCAATCAGTTTCGCAGATCTCTATTTCAATTTGACATTAGTTGTTTCATGGTTTTAGTTTGATGGAGGATTCATTTGTTATTGAATTGGGTTCTATATTATCAAGAGTCGAAATGAAAAAGTTTATTTTGTTTATGAGTCAGGTTTTGAGAGTTTGTTGTTAGAGTTTTTATATGTTTCTACACTTTCAGGTTTCTTACTAAAAGCATTTGACAGTAATAGGTAGCGGGTTCTGAAGTTTCAATAAATGATAATAAAGAAACTATTTTGTTTATGTATTCCAATTTTGAACAGTCCCAATTTGGATCAAATTGTGGACATTTAGATTGTATGTCTTAGTGGGAAAGCATTGTTTGAAAACAAATTATTAACTTTGCAATGGTTTTGGTTTGTAACCAGTTTCCAAGAACCGTTACACAACTTATGGTGGATTCGAACAATGATATCAAGCATTATTGAATTTGTGCCCACGTGGAAGTCGAGAGCCATGTGTCAACAATCACCTTTGGAGAAGAGACCCGAGTGGCATTTGTGCAGGATTACTTGTATGTGGAAGGGCCGAAGATGTTGGAGGTAGTTCTGGAGGTATTGGATGATAGCTGAAGTTCATGTTATTCTATGCTCGACATTCGCTAATAGAAAGGTGGCAAAATTTTTGTTTACATGCATGCCCGCACAGTGACAAATCACATGATGATGCATTTCACCCACATCCGTCGATGACCCTATGGTATGGAACATTGGTGAGTTGAATCATTGATTTAGTATGGAACTTAAGATAAAGTTGATGTTATTATATTATGGTGGGTACAATTTGTTTTGGGACATCAAAGGATTGTGAGCCTCGAATAAGTGTTTATAGAGAAAGACAAGGAAGAAATTGAATACTTGTAGAGATAAAGGCATGGCTCAATTTCCTCTACATCAGATTGGTACCAGAGCTCATAAAATTTTGAGCGTGTAGATGGGATCTACGCCAGGCAAGGTTGTGATTATTATAGATTCTTTATGAAGTTTCTGTTTGTAGATTGGTACAGGTTCACTTGCTGCAAATGGGTGGATAGGATGGTCTACCAGAGGGACCATAGGAGGTGGTCTTGTGTGTTTCCAATAGACTAAGGAGAGAGGCATGAGGGGCTCCCAGGTGAGGGATAGAGGTTGTGGTGTTATCGCAACATGGAGGAGTGAGTTGTACCTTGGAGGTGAATAGAATAAAATCCATTGATAGGAGTCACAATTGAAGGAAAGAATGGAAGCAGTGGAGGCATCAATCCAGTGATCCAGTGAAGACAAAGAGGCACAGATTTTTCAATCTCACCAAATCATTTCCATGGGACATGTAAATTTTAAAGCTCACGAGTATGGTACAGGGACACCAATAGAATCATTAATTTCATCACATTTTATGTGAAGTCAAATATTTCCTTTCTAAAATATGAACTAAAGCCCATGTCAATATATATATATAAGGTATTTAAAAGTACAATCTTACTAAATTTATAATTTAGCAAGATGTGCCAAATACGTAATTAGGGATTTGAATGGGCATTGTAACTGAATGGGAATACAAAGAATCAAAGGGTAGATGAACGGTTTGTAACCATCAAGATGGTCTTTAAATAGACATCATTATGTAATCAAAAGAGAGAGTCGATAGGGGATAGAAAATAGGTTTTGGGGATAGTGAAAAGACTTCGAAAAGAGTTGGGCTCTCTGGCCTCCAGCCAGAGAGCCATCATAATATGTATTCATTGGTTTTTAATGAAATGTATTTCTCGTAATGGAATCAATAAGTTGGTATTTTGAGTTTCCATTGATTCCTTTTGTCTATCCTTCCTGGCTAAATGTGTTTTGCAATCAGTTTCATAGATCTCTATTTCAATTTGACATTAGTTGTTTCATGGTTTCGAATTGATTGAGGATTCATTTGTTATTGAATCGGGTTCTTTATTATCAGCAGTCTACATGAAAAAGTTTATTTTTTTTATGAGTCAGGTTTTGAGAGTTCGTTGCTAGAGTTTTTATATGTTTCTACACTTTTAGGTTTCTTGCTAAAAGCATTTGACAGTAATATGTAGCGGGTTCTGAAGTTTCAATAAATGATAATAAAGAAACTATTTTGTTTATGTATTGCAGTTTTGAACAGTCCTGATTTGGATCAAATGGTGGGAATTTTGATTGTATGTCTTAGTGGGCGAGCATTGTTTGAAAATGAATTATTAACTTTGCAATGGTTTTGGTATGTAACCGGTTTCCAAGAACCGTTACACAACTTATGGTGGATTCAAACAAATGATAGTAGACGTTCTTGAATTTGTGCTCACGTGGAAGCTGAGAGCCATGTGTCGATAGTCACCTTTGGATAAGAGACGCGAGCGGTGTTTGTGCAGGATTACTTGTATGTGGAAGGGACGAAGATGTTGGAGGTATCGAATGACAGCCGAAGTTCATGTTATTCTATGCTCGACATTTTCTAATAGAAAGGTGGTGAGCATTTTGTTTACATGTATGTACACACAGCGATAGATCACATGATGATGCATTTCACCCACAGTCATGGATGACCCTATGGTATGGAACATTGGTGAGGTGAGTCATTGATTTAGTATGGAACTTAAGATAAAGTTGATGTTATTATATTATGGTGGGTACTATTTGTTTTGGGATATCAAAGGATTGTGAGCCTCAAATAAGTGTTTATAGAGAAAGACAAGGAATAAATTGTAGACTTGCAGATATAAAGGGATGGCTCGATTTCCTCTATATCAATGACCCTTTGATCAAAGTCCTTCATTCAAGGTACAAGATGGATCCTTCAGATTTTTCATTCCTCACAGAAGTTTCTAGAACATTACAGAGTTACATATATTTTTGTAACCCTATTGTTTTGTCATTTTGTTATGGTTTGATTGAGAGCCATCCTGACGAGTCACTTATAAAATTTAGTGGTTAAAGCTTAAATTCTGGAGGTCTAGGATTCAATTTTCATTAAGGGGACTTGCCATTGAATTTAACTTAAGTTTTTAAGGACTGAAAATGATACAATATTAGAGGCTCTACAACATACTATAGAAGAAAAGGTGTATGTCATTTATGTATAATATTTCAATGGTTATATGCTAAGATTCAGTACAGATTTGGAAATTGTAAGTTCCACCAAATCTGTTAATGTGTTAATTTCTATTGTTTTGGCAAGAAAAGAAAGTAGAGTAAGATGAAGAAGCCCTTATAAGGTTGTTATTTCTCTAGGTTGGAATCTTGAATAATCCTGTTGATTTGTATGTTTTGCAATTCTTAGCAATTTTTGTTGTTTGTCTTCTTCAATCAAAATTACTTTGAATTGAATTAACATATAGTGTGACAAAATTATTCAATCTATAATTACTTTGATAGTTGAAATAACATCACTCTTAGTATGTATTGATCAATAGAGAAAATTTGTGTGGTATTGATCTGTGCATAGCAGTAGCCTTCATGGCTATTTCAATTTTATCATAGAAATACTTAGCAGTTTACTCTTGGTACATTTATTTTCTATGAGTTATTTTTTCTAAAAATCTCTTTGTTTGTTGAAAAACAAAAGCTAAATCTTGTAAAAAATAGAAGGGTTTTATAGCAGTAAAAATATTTTAATCAACAAAGAGATGTGGGTCATTATCCAATTATTTAAACTTCGCACTAGTCTTCATGCTAAGGAATATTTCATTTTCTGTGCAAGAAAGGATTGTGGGGGCCCGTTTGTTTTTCCCAGATAAATAACCATTCACTTGGATCCACACAACCAAATTTTTCCCATAGGCATCTTCAACAAATAAATCACTGCAATGATTTCCTGCCATCCTTGGAAGTTGTTTTAACTTTCTATTCAATTTTTTTGTGAGCAAACTGTAAGGCATATTGGTGGTGATCAATCTTTGTTCCTTCCTTTCTATGTGAATTTTTTTAGTGTGGTGTCATAATTATTTATCCTAGTAATTCCATTTGAATTTTTTATCCTTTTTCTGCTATCAAAATTCCAACCATTTGGTTGACTGTGCAAGCAAATCTCTCCAGTCGACTTCTTTGGGCCTCTCATCGGTTTTGATGCCACATCCATGCCATTGAATTGTCATTTCTTTCTACTATGATAATTTCATTAATTGGAGTTCTATGGCCATTTTATGGTCACATTTAGACTTCTCAAGGTTGTTAGAATAACTGAGAGGGGAGGGTGAATTAGTGGCCTCAAAAATAATCTAATAAATCAACCCAAAACTGTATACCACAATTATAAACCTCTAGTTATCTTCAGTCCTACAAGATGTATTCCTTTAATTAATCTTATCAAATAAATACTACTCGGAGTTCAATGTTAATCCTTTTAATTAAGCTTTACCGAATAGCAGTCTAGCCTTTACCAAAATACAGTAAATAACTTAGTGTTTACCAATCAATCCTATTTTAGTAATGTGTAAAGAAAACCATTAAACCAATGAGCCATATACACATTTGACACATGGATTTTTAACATGGAAACCCTGTTAAGGGAAAATCCACTTGGGACCGGTAACCCAAAATTTTCACTCTTCTGAAGTGAGCTTGGTGAAGAGCCAACCCTGTTAAAGGTTACAAACACAGTGTTAAGTGCGACCTTATTAGAGGATTTAAATATAATAGTTTGTCACTTGATTTATGGCATTTCACTATGCTATCTTCATGAGAAACTTTTGATACTCCTTGGGATGTATCTCAATATATAAAGGATAATTAAATCCCACTCTGTTAAGATATTTTATGAATCAATAGTTAAACTAAAATAGTATATGATATGTTCATATATACAACTTAAATTTGCAGATGTTCAGATCTATTGTAAGCTCATAATACCTTTCTGATCAATGTTTCCCTTCTGTTTCTTTGCTCCACTTCTTTATTCTTGATGATGTTGTTGCTTCTTTATTGCTCAGTGTCCACAAAAATCTTTAGCTCTATTCTTCAGCTTATTTGATCAGGATTGTAGGAAGTCTTCTTATCTTCACCAGTATTCTCTTCAGCGTCCTTTTCTATTATCTTCTCCCTAATTAATAATGATTTAGCTTGTCTCCTTTATAGACATGATTTCACCATTTCTAAGTTCTTGTCTTTTTTTTTCTTGACGTGATCCACAAATCTCACCATTCTTTCTTTAAAGCTTGTTTTAGTTTCATCTCGCAGATTTCTCCTTGACAGCTGGAATAAAACTAGCTTTAATCTCTATATTATCTGTAGCTTTTAACTGGTTGATTAAAATAATGTAATCAATTAGTTAACTCCATATTTAGCTCTTGCCAACTAAGTCTTTTGTCATTCTGAACTTCAGTTCTTATCGGTGTTTTACTCCTTGTTTTCTCAGTCTTGACTTCAGTTATCTTCGGGCATCTTTGTCCGTCAGGGTTGTCTGTCCGTCGGGAAAAAGTGTGACTTTCAGTTATGCTCGGCTCTCACTCAGGTTATTCTCGGTAATGCTTTCTCAGGTAACTTTCTTGGTTATCACTGTGACTCTTCTCTTAGCGTTCTCTATCCAGTAGTGTGCACTGTCCGTCGGTGTTTGGTGTCACTTGGTGTATACTGAACTTTTATGCATTACTGATAACATAAAATTTATCTCTTTGGTTCTTTGAAGTATTTGACACTATGTATATAACCAATCAGATTATATCAAGTTGACATCAATGAAAATAAAATACATTAACTAATTTAATGTTTTGCATTAACTTTCTGCAGCTCGATGATCATCAACTTAGCATCTTCAAACATTCAATCAGTTATAGTTCATTAATCTCTCCCTTTGGCATTGATGAAAACATATTACATTACTACTAATACAATATGAAATATATCAGTCGTAGTTCATCAATTTACCAAACTTATTGTTCTATAACTGTATGCACCCTAAAATGGTCACCTAGACTTTGGGCCCCCATTTCTCAATTTATCAAATCCCTGAATCAATATTTTCAAATATCAACAATATCAATTATATCAATTTCCTTGATCAAATCATAATCAATTCAATATTTCCTAAGGTTTGAGCCTTATTTAATTTAAAAGAGAAAAAATAAAAATAAAAATACTATTTAATTAAGAGAACATGCTCTCTTTTAATTAATTAAAAATCTCTTTTAATTAAATAATAAAATCACTTTATCCTAAACCTTTATTTAATTAAAAGGAATTTTCTCCTCTTTTATTTAAATAAAAAATCCTCACTTTTCTTCTTATCCTATGTTGCACAAATAAAGCATTATTCTTATTTTATAAAAAGGGAAAAAACACTTTTTGTCTTAT